>JACSYO010002128.1:2632933-2810433 GCA_016806645.1 Ophiodon elongatus
ATGATCAGTGGACTTTGTTTGCTCAAACTGTCTCTTCTCTCCCTACAGACAGACTCCAGTAGTCCCACCATGTCTTCGATCCAAGCCTTCCTGCAGCAGACGGTCTATATGGGCATGCCCGATGACTTGGTACGTAGTTATTTGGTTCTGTTCCAGTTACGCAGGCCAACAACCCCTTTTTTTTTTTTTTTAAATCTTCCTGTGGTGATGCAACATTTTTGTTGGGCAGTTTAGAGCAAGCAAAAGAGAGAAGTGTAGCGAAAGGGAAAAGGAGTGGGTGGGAAGTTTTAAGGTGGAAGAAAAAGAAGTAGAGCAGAAAGATAAGATGGTAGTATGTATAATAGAAGGTATTAAAGTGAAAGGGAGCCTCGACTGTAAAGATTATATGCAATGAGAAATATGGCCATCCTTCTAAGAGTGTCTTATTGTACCAGGAATCTGCGCCCCTCACTTTAAAAACTCTGCAAACCGAACATAATTCTACTTCTGCTTTCCCTGGCTTCTTAAAGTGAACTACGGGAAAGTTGCAGAAGGTCATCCTGCATGATTTTGTCTGAACTCGTGTGGTCGTTTTTCGGTTCAATCCAGTAGGGTGTTTACGGGCATTTTAAGGGGCCCCGTCATGGTCTTTGGTGGCATGGATATCTAGGGGAAGAGGCTACACAAGTGCCCACAGGGGTTATAAAACCACCAAAAGTATCTTTTATATGTTTTCTATGTCTTTTGTGGAGGATAGATGCATTAATGTGTAAGGGAAGAAAAAAAAACTGAATTTTCTTTTTTAAAGGGCACTTTTGCAACAAAGGAATTCGAAAAATCCATGTTTGTAAACGACCTCATGCACACCACTGGGAAGTAGAACTCAAACACAATAATCCGCGTTGTCTCTCAGGTCCTCAAGAAAGAGGGAACTGTGACTGCAGCACCCAATTTCTGCTCCAATGGAGATGCAGCAATCTTGGAAAAGGCCATCAAGGCAAAAGGTGAATTTAATGTGCACGCAGGGAAGCTTTGGAGCGTGTGTTAACATGTCTAGGTTTTGGAAAATGTGTCTGTGCTAGAAGTACGACATGCTGGCCTCTGCTGTAAGAACTTTACCACCCTCTGCTGGCCATCATACACCATTACTACTCAGTGTCATGTCTGTTGTAGAAATGTTTTCAATTAGTGCAAACTTAAGTCTCAACCTACTTGTATAGCTGTGTCTGTCATACAGATGCAGAATAATATAAATGGTGATTTTACTTAACAACATATTCTTTGTGCAGGTGTGGATGAGAACACCATAATTGAAATGCTGGTGAAAAGGAGCAACGAGCAGAGACAGCAGATCAAAGAAGCTTACCAGAAAGCCAGCGGCAAGGTAAATCAAACTAAAGACTCTTACAACAAGAAAGTAGATGTCGTTCCGAAGTACACACACACACACACATCATCACATGCTCTCAAACACGGTTTTGCTCATCGGTTGTCCGATAGCCTCTGGAGTCAGCACTGAAGAGTGCTCTGAAGGGAGATCTAGAGGAAGTGGTGTTGGCTCTCCTGAAAACACCAGCCCAGTACGATGCCCACCAGCTGAAGATGGCAATGAAGGTACACACACACACACACACAGCCTCTTAAAAGGACCACTGATATAAATTACTCTAATGCTCATAAACTAAGCTAATTTGAGGTGAATGTTGTGGCCTCACTATCATGTTACTTTTGGTGCATTTAATAAGGAGTCTTTCTCTGTATCAATCTATCTATGCATCCCGTTCTCAGGGTCTGGGCACAGAGGAGGAAGTCCTTATAGAGATTTTGGCTTCCAGAAACAACATGGAGATCCTTGAAATAAAGAGAGTCTACAAAGAAGGTGCGTGGCGACAAACCTTAAGCAGCAATCTCCACCAAGCTAGTGTTCGAAAATAAAAGTGGTAGCACATGAGACAGTGGAAAATGACCTTTTTAATATGGGAGGAGGTTTAAACATTTAAAAAAGCACTTTATGAAACCTGACTTTTTTTTTTACATAATTTCATATCTATGTTAATATTGTGATTTCGTCATTAAGATTACAAGAAGGACCTGGAGAATGACATCAAGAGTGACACTAGTGGAGATTTCAGGGCTGCCCTCCTTGAACTCTGCAAGGTACGTGTGTGTCCACACTTGCTTTTTAATGTCGTGGTGTTTATTTCATGCTGTACTTGTTACAGCATTTTGCAGAGACGAGTAACATACAGAAACCTATTCATTTGGAGCACCAGGGTGCATTAAGTTCTGAGGCAACGTAACACTCTCACTGTACCTGCTACGGTGAAAGTGAAATGTAAACAAACTCACTCTGCTTTAAACAGCCTGGTGGGTCAATTGGTCTCATTTACCCTTTTTCTTATGTATTTTAAAGCCTGTTAATTATCTCCATTATCAATAGAATATAACACTATTTATTGAGCAACTTTTACTTTATGTTGCTATTGCCTTTAAAACTTTTGGTTTAGTGTTCATGCTCAAAATGTTTTGAAAATTATTTTATTGTAATGTTACGACTAAAAAAAACAACTCCTCGCACATATTTTATGGTACAAAGATGCTATCTATGACAGTTGATTTCACACTACACAATCCCATCATAAATCAGGCTTTCACAGCACATTTGCAGTAGATCTTTAATAAAAGAAAGCTACAGAAAACTAAAGGACATGAAGTGTAATGCCTAGGCCGTGGTGGGAGTCACTTTCTACTGTATATTGTGTACAGACTAAATTTGTTTTTTTGCCAATAAAATAATCTTGTGTTCAGCACTGAAGTTGCTCTGCTTGTCTTCGTCACAGGCCAAGAGGACTGTGGGCGTTTGTGAGCAGATGGTTGACAACGATGCCAGGGCTCTGTACGAGGCCGGGGAGGGGACGGAGGGCAATATTTGCTCCGTCTTCATTGAGCTCCTCACCAACAGGAGTGCCCCTCATCTCTGTAACGGTTAGCTGGCTATAGCTCATGTTCAGTAAAATCTGTTTTTTATGTTTCTGTCAGATCTAACACTCTTCCACTGCTTCCTCTCCTTCAGTGTTCGAAAGATACTCAAAGTACAGCAAGGTGGACATGGCCAAAGCTATCGCTCTGGAGATGAAGGGAGATATTGAGAGTTGTCTCACAGCGTTAGGTGAAGGCACAACCCTCAAATCTAACTTTCATTTATGCAGTGATTTATGCACAGATATGATTTAAACTTGACCCCCTTTTTTAAATAACCACAGTGAAGTGTGCCGAAAGCCGGCCTGCGTTCTTTGCTGAGAAGCTCAACTTGGCCATGAAGGTACAGTATAAGTAGGATACTACTCCCAAAGTATTTCAAAATAAATACATGCTAGCTGCCATAAGGCCTTCCCTGACTGAATCTTTTTTGCCCATCAGGGTAAAGGTACCCGTAAAAATACCCTGACACGCATCATGGTGAGCCGCTCTGAAATAGACATGAAACGGATCAAGGATGAGTACAAGAAAAACTATGGAACAACACTCTACAAGGATATTCTGGTGAGCAAACTTCATAAACCCATCCTACAGTCTGTGCCTAGATGTCAGAATTGGTCAGGTTTTTATTGATATACATATGATTTACAAAACAGGGAATGGGAAACAGTTTACAGTGTGAAAGAAATTTACCTTTTTTTTTCTTTTCTTCAGGATGACACAAAAGGAGATTATGAGAAGATTCTGCTCGCTCTCTGTGGGAGTGAAAACTAATAGCCAATCAATGGGATCAAGGCTCATACAGTTGTAGAGCCAGCACAGCTGTGGAAAATCACCTATAATCTTTTGACACATTGTGCCCTATATGCTCTTGTGGAGAACTGACAAGACCGTCTTTCTTTTTGACTGTCATAACACTTAGAATATATTAATAGCAATGTGCAAAGATTAACATGGAATTGGCTCTCCTTCAGCAGATATTTTCTCCCCAAGTTATTTCTTTTCATTCCAACATCCGCATCTCAGTATAGATTGGACAGCAGTATGCTGGACCTATGCTTTGGGACAGACTTAGCTTTTCACTCATTAGATTCTTATGACTGGTGTTTTGAAGAGAAGCTGAAGTCGGTGATCACAGTTCAGCTGCAGTAGGCCTACCCTTGAAGGTCTTATAAAATAAAAGCTTTTGTATGAAATCCCATTCGAGTGGCTTTGATTCTTTGCATATGCACATGCAGCACCAGACGGCCATGAACCAACCAGCTATAATATAAGTCACCAAATATTTACACACGTGTAGTGTGTGTCCGTCCTGTGATAAATGTTCACTCTGATACTGTTTTACTTTTATTTGTATGTATGTATGTCCTTTGGAGGCTTTACCCAACAAGACCATAAATAACAAGGTCGTAAATAACATTCATGTTTTGAGTGCCTTGCTGAATGGCATCAGGATGTATTTCTCTCAACACAGATAAGAGGTTAGCCACAGCATGTTAAGGTTAGGTGATGTTGCACGGACTCTGTCAGGTCTCATCCTATCCCCCCACCTTTGTCCACTAACCCTTTATAAGTACTCTTCAGGAGTACAAGACTCATCAGAAGCGGGTAAAAGATTGTTCCACTACACATGATGCACAGGCAACCACATATTTTGGCTCAATCTATTGCAAAACCATAGTTTTAGAAATGACAATGCAATACAATTAACACGGCAGTCTCAATTTTCAAACCCAATGAATAACAGTGGGCGATAGAGTACATCTATTGTATATTTTAGCGTCACCTAGGGTTGGGTAATAGGTTTTTACTACACTGTAATAGCTGATTTTAAGTGTTAAATGGTAGAAGGCAGGCACATGCTTTGACGTTACAATTATAAAACCATTAATTTAGTATAGCCCAAAATCGCAAGTGACAAATTTGCCTCCAGAGGGCTTTACAATCTGTAAACCGACACGACCTCTTGTTTGCTATCTGCAGAAGAGGGATTGCTGTCACGGAACCTGGCAACCGCATAGCTCTTTCAGACCACAACTATAAACAAGAGGAGCAGCTTGTCAGCCGACGCGAGGCTACACAACTTTCTATCTCAGTAGGTGTTAGTTTATCTCATATGAACTGTTTATTTGAATGCTACACAACCCTTTATGTTGACCTGCTGTCCAGGTGTGTTTCTAAGCTGTTCTCATACTAAGGTTACCATGACAGAGAGCTAGCTAGCTAACGGTAGCTAAAGGTTAACTGTTGTGTCTGTCAGCAAAACGTCAACGACGCGAAGTCACGTTTGTGTCGTGATATACTTAAAAAGATGAAACCCCACGTGGTCCCCGTGGTATTGAAGATGTTTGCGTCCGTAGGTGGTTTGACTTTGAGGAGCTAGCGGGGTGAACGTGACTGATAACTGAGCTGGGCAGACTTAACTCCTTTTAAGGCTGCTGGCGGGAGCTGGGACTGTCTTTAGTTACCCCACTTCCTCTTTAATAAGAGTGTAACTGCAGCATCAATGACCCTGAACTTGACACTCTTTTCATTTCAGATCGATCAGTTCATCTGGGTCAGCCAGTCCGTTTGAGGAGGATCTCCCTTTTCACCTGAACAATGACCTGACCAATGGACCGCTGCAGTGTCTGCTCAGTTAGAGGTTCTCTTGTGGAGTTAGATCATGAATGACAAGCTCGTCTTCCTGGGCCTGCTGTACTTTGTCCAGGGCATCCCCTACGGTCTCCAGTCTTCCCTGCTTCCTGTCTACCTGCGTGGAGCTGGTCATTCCCTAACTCGCATTGGCTTCACCAAGATCCTCTACTTTCCATGGGTCCTCAAAGTGCTCTGGGCCCCTTTGGTGGACCGGGTTGGCACGAAGCGCCGCTGGCTGGTGGGGACCGTGTCTGGGCTGGCTCTGACATGCCTCTCCAGTGCTGCCCTGGCCCCAGAAGCACATATCTGGGGAGTAGCAGGAACCCTGTTGGTCATGAACTCCTTGGCTTCTGTCCAGGATATTGCTGTAGATGGGGCCGCGGTGGGGTTGTTGAAAGGTCGCGGGGAGCTGGGCCTGGGCAACACAGCCCAAGTCGTGGGCTATAAAGCTGGATCTGTGTTTGCCGGAGGCGGGCTGCTGGCTGTGATTGACGTGGCTGGATGGAGCTGGATGTTTATGCTGCTGACGTTTGTGTATGCAGGCGTGGCACTGTTTGTGTGGGGGGCCCCTGTGCTGGATGATGAGACTTTGAGGGGCCAACAGGCAGATGGCAGCAGGAGGGGTGGGCAGGGATCAGATGCTATGAGGCCATGGAGAGTGTGGAGGAAGATGCTGGCAGTGCCGGGCACCCCTTGGACAGTCCTGTATGTGCTGACATACAAACTAGGTGAGTCCGATTAATATGCAAGCACTTGTTGAAATGATGACCCGACTCATAAATTACTCAATTGCTGGAGACCAAAATCTTTAAAATGTATTTACTCGTATATCTTTGCAGCCTAGGCCTAATACTAATACTGATATTATGTCTGAACCTTTGTAGATGAAACTGTACTTTATTTTGAGGGGTGCTTCTAGATGATCATTTTCTTTATCAATTGTTTGATCTATAAAATGTCACACAAAAGTGACAAATGTCCATCACATTTTTATAGGCGATGTCCTCAAATGTCCAAAGATATTCAGTAGACAATGATGTAAAACGGAGAGAGGCAGCAAATCATCACCTTGGAGAGGCTGCAACCAGAGAATGCTAGGAGTTTGATAAATGACTGAAACGATTAATCATTTAAATTGTTTCAGATCAATTTGATTTCGATCCACTAATTAATTAATCAACTCATTTTTGCAGCTCTAATTATGTGCCCAGACTGCGCTCATGATTGACATCACTAAAGGACGAATCAGAAAAGAATAAATAGGAGCACTTCCATCTCATCAGGGAAACCAGTTTATAAGCGTATCAGTTGTTAACTTGCTTTCTGTTCACAGACTAGACAGACAAAAAGAAAAGAAATTGACTTGAAGCAATGAAAAGTTTCCTGAAATGGTCCCCCTTTGTCCCACTGTGAACATTTCTTTAGTTGTGTTCCTACCTTCATGTAGGACTCAGAGCTCACCACTAGATGTCTCTGTTGGTGTGTCCATGAAGACCGAACTAAGGAGTGAGTGTATTGGAAAAGTTTGGGAAGTTATTATTACTTGACAATGTATTGTGTCTTAGCAGGTCCAGTATGTACATTGGAAAATACAGGCCTGCTAAGATAAAGCCATTGTTTTTAATGTCTCCGTTATAAAAGTATAAACCTAAGGCACATGAACAAGAAGACAATGTTAGTTTGAATGCATATTGCGCTCATGCAGTAAGTTTTGTATATGAATGAGATGGTTCCAATAAGAAACAAAAAACTGAAAGTAGTTTCGGATCAGTCAAGCTTGTGTGTGTGTGTGTGTGTGTGTGTGTGTGTGTGTGTGTGTGTGGGAGAGAGTTGATACGACCAGAGTTTGCTGTTTGGTAGCAGAAGGGGATTATGTAAGGATTAGAGTGTCTTTGTGTCTGTTGCGTTCAGAAACCGAAATGGAAGACGGCGCATCATGCTGGTGTGTGTGTGTGTGTGTGTGTGTGTGTGTGTGTGAGAGTGTGTGAGTATATGTGGGTGGTGAGAATATAATTGTCTCCTCATATTTGCATAGCTTTAACTTGTGTATGTGCTGAATGTATATGCCTTTGTTTTTAGATTGTGTGCATGTGTTTGTTTTTGAGAGAGTTTTAAGAGTGGTTCAGTAATCGGATGAGTCCCAGCAGACGACACTACTAGACAAAATATGAAGGCTGGCTGGACCCCCTAATCTGTCTGGGGAGCAAACCCCCCAACACTCTCTCTGTCACACAAACACTCACCATCGGCTGATGCTCATGATTACAACAAGAATTACTGTAGTAGTTAGTGTTTTCTCTGTAGATTCATTAAGACCCTTGTCACTCGTTAGATATTCCTGTTGTAGCAGTCTAAATATTTCCCATCTTTGCGGGGGAAAAAAATATTGTGTAATATTTTAGATTCGGCCTGGATGTGCCAGCATAATTGCCTATGTGAGACAGCATTGTTTTTGTTCAAGGGGTGTGTGGGTATGTTTGTGTGATCTGCCTGTCTGAACAACCCCCCCCCCCCCCCCCCCCTCGCTTAGCAAACACTGACACACACACAAGCACAGGCCCCCTCTCCCTCATCTATCCCTAATGAACTCTGGTTTTGCGCTGG
This sequence comes from Ophiodon elongatus, assembly GCA_016806645.1. NCBI lineage: Eukaryota > Metazoa > Chordata > Actinopteri > Perciformes > Hexagrammidae > Ophiodon > Ophiodon elongatus. The sequence continues at coordinate 2,641,133 of JACSYO010002128.1, forward strand.
GTCCAACACAGTGGCCAATCATCGGGAGCCTCGTGTCTGAACTGTGACCCGTGTGCCATCTAAGGCCACAGGCATGATGGGAGAACTGTCTGGGTGGACTTAGACGGACGGACGGACGGACGGAGGGCTTGGGGTGGAGTGTTGGAGAGAAAATGTAAGCGGAAAAGGTCAAGAAATGGGCAAACGAGAGGTTTCGAGTTGCAGATAAGCTCAAATGTTGGATACAAACATTTGAATATCCTGTTGTCATATGTAGGGAAACAAACTGTTCAGTTCTCTGCTGGCATGTCAATCTGCTAAAATACGTTACAGCTAAAATGGCAATCCTCGTTATCATTTTTACAACAGTGTTAATCACTATAATTTGACAATTTGAGGAACATAATTATTATCAATTATATCAACACCTTTGAAGCTTTGAATTGAAATACTTTGCATTGCTAGTCCTCACATTTTCTCATATTGTTATTTGCATTTAACGACTCATCCCTAGTGTAAGTGATGCCACAGTGTTGCACACGTCAGAGCTGGGTTTTTTTTAAGGCAGGGGGTAAGTAACCCTGTATGTTTGACAAGAGACGTGAATGATGGTGAGAAGAGGTGGCCCCTGATGGTGTCTTTCCCTGGGAACTGAGCAGGTGTAGGGAGGAATGGATGGATGGATGAACACAAAAAATAAAAGCTTTGTCCCAATACTTCACAACCTTTTCCTCCAAAAAAGGCAACTACAATGGTTCATGATAAAAAATACACCCAGTTATCAGTTTATTAGACACATCTCATTGATATAAAGGGGTTTGACAAAATATTAGAAACAACTCTCATTGTAATGCAATACAGTTCAACAGCACCAGCAATTACAGCCTTCACAATGAAATTGACACCTCTCCAAATCAGTTTCAAACAAAAACCTTCATGACGGTAGGATTTATTGCGGTGCTGTGGTATTAGACTCAACATTCTTTGTAAATTCATGTCTCTATCCGCCTTAAAATGTCTGAAGGAAGACAGGAAAGAGGGCTGGGCAAAAAAAGTTTTTTATTGGGACTACATTTCACATGCATGCATAGTTCGAAGGTGGAGGGTAAAGTGAAGGCTTTGGAAGCACTGTTTGTAGGGCTGCTCTGAGGGTACAAATACAGTAAAATATTTTGGGTATTTTAATTAAAATCAAATATATGAGAGAAAATGTTGCCCTGCTCATCTCACATACACACTCAAACCAAACATCCTGGTGTTGATATGAAACCTACAGTCCAGTCAGCAGAGCAGTTTCAGAGACATGGGCGCCAGCAGAAGTGCCTGCTGGTGGGTTTCGGGGAGGTCATGGAGTTTTGAGATATGAAGGGAGGAGGTGAAGTGGGAATGAGAGAAAAGAGAAACTTGTTGGGGGGTATTTTCCAGAGGGAAAAAGAAAGACTGCAGGGAGGGAGGCTGAAGGAAGGGATGAATAAATGAACAACCACCACATGGTGCCCTGAGAAAGACAGAGAGCAAAATGGCAATAGAACTAAACACACGTGTCCATGCAGAAACCTATAGGTTCAAGATCCTTCTGGGTGTTTAAAAGTCTTATCCACATTTTTGGCCATATACATCTCACATAATGAGCTAAATCCAAAGTTGATTGTAAAGTCACCATTACATGCTTTCATTAACAAATAATATTTCATAATATTGGCCCGTTTTGTTGTGTGTGGTACTTACATTAAATAACTGATGTAAACAAAGCTTTGATAGCATTAGAAAACACTTATAACTTTAGTAATTATTTTCTTGAGCATCTCTCTCAATTTCAGACCTAAGGTAAGCCCCAATCATTTCATCTGAGTACATTTTAGTGTAGTGATGGTTTTTTTTCTTCATTTTTGGGATCACAGATAAACTGATTTAATGTAGTTTAAATTAAACACTGAAATCTTGTTTTTTCATCTAACCAACAAATACCACTGTTCACCGGTACTGACAATATTGTAGGAAAAACTCCAGTAACCCAAAGTGCCTTTTTAAAATACATGATGAAATTGTAGCATAGCCTAATTCCTACAGCGATTCTTGAAAGATCATTTAAATTACGGGGATATTTACTCTCGAGACCCAGAATGGATATTAATATTACATAATTTCTGAAAAAATAAATGCAGAGAACAAACAAAATCAACCCAGTAACCTAGCAGATTTGGTTGATGGTGGTTCTCTTGCTTATGCATAGTTAAATAGTATATTTTCCCATGTTCATGACCCCCGGAGGGCCACAGAGAACTCCTTGACATCTACATTTGTGTGTGTGTGTGTGTGTGTGTGTGTGTGTGTGTCAATCAACTAATATGCATAGGTTATTGTGAAGGTGTGTATAGACAGGGCTCTGTTTACTGGTTTTGTGCCCAGGGAGCCTGGGGAGCTAAAGGAGTGTGTGCATGTATATATGCACATAGACATGTGTGTGTGTGTATGTAGGCTGGTCTCAAACATGTAGTATGTATGAACCTGTCTCTGTTTACCATGCGCTCTGCAGCAAGTGATAATATCGTTCTGCAGGGGGACTTAGTGTCCTCAGTGATCTCTCCTGCTCTGCCAGCTCTTTTGTCTGAGCTGCAGCACGGACGTCAGGATTTGACCCCACTGTCCTTGTCGACCTGTCACCCTCATCTCCCCCATATCTCACCCTTATCCTACTCTGATCCCTCGCTTTTACCACCCAACAGTCACACATACTCACAGGCCATCTCACCCATCTCATGCAGACAAAAGTGTTATGTGTAGAATTTATTTTTAAACTAATCAGGATAACTTTAAATAACTGTCCTAAAACAACTAAGACCAGCCAAGGTGAGATATCAAACTTTTGGTCGTTTTGGTGGTCGTGTTTTATCAAAAATGAAGACCAGTTTTCTCATGAAGTCGTTGCTATGTTTTCTTGTATCTTTTGTTTTGCTGAAATTGACAAACAGTGTTTTACTCTCTGAGTCACCGGCTGTTATGAAAAAACAGCTTTAGCTCTGTTTGCATTGCCAAGACAGTGACCCCTCTCTATTTTGTGCCATGAAACGGTTTCATTATGTGCAGTAAAGCAATCGGACGATTCCTAATGAAATCCATCTTACTAAAGTTGTACTAATGTCAGTGAACAAATTATTAATGTTGCCGTGGAGTGCCCGTCATAACTTGGATGAATAAAACAACCCTGCCTCCTTTTTTTCCTCTCACTTCACCCCTTTAAAGCATCTGAAAACCTAGTTTCTAATCTTTAGCATTTATCCATAACATTAAGTGTATTGCTTATTCATGACTAAATAAGAAAAAAACGTATCATTTAACAGTATATGATTATATTATGTTCTATGAGTAACACTGACTCGAATCTCTCTCATCTGGACTGTGTCGACGTGATTTGATCAGATTTGATTGACCGTGTTGCGTAACATAAAGTCGTCCCGTGAAAACCATGTATCTCAAAAATGTCCAACAGTCTTTTTTTTAGGTTTGAAACAATGCATTTTTCAATCCAATGGGTTTTTAAACTCATGTAGTAAACCAAATAAAGCTACACTTTTTTTTACACAGTTTATTTGAAACATTCTAAATCACTACATACATGGTTTTCACTGGACAGCAACAATAAGTGCAACAACACAGAGACCGAAACTTTAGCAGAAAATAAAATAGTTTTGTTTCTCTCCATGTCTTTATTTCACGTTGCTTGGACCCCTCTGTACGCGCTTACAAGTCTAGTTGACTCGATGTCATGAAGCACCTTTTAAAAAACCTAGGATTTAAAAAACAGCCCCGTTACTTCTTTCAATCTTAAATTGTTTTGTCTTTCTGTGCTGTCTGCTTCTAATGTAAACATAAACAGTATTTTCTTTGAGCCTGCCATCCCTCCTCTCTTTCCTCTTCACTAACCTCCGAACAATGTCTCTGTTCATCTGCCCCCCCCCCACCCCCCGCCCCCCGCCTCTTCCTCTGTCTTTAGCTGTCTCCATCCCATGCTGCTCTCCCTTTTCGCCAGTCGTTCAACTCACATCTTTTTTGTAGTTTTTCAGATAAATACATTATGATTGTCATTTCCTGCTCTACATCTACTTTCTTCTTCCCTTACCCCTTTTACAACTACTGCGTTTCTCTCTCTGCCCTTTTAAAAAAAAAAAAATGTCCTCCTTTTTATTTTTCACACTATCTTTTTCTTAGTCCTCCACTCCTCCCTCTTTCGCCCCACTCTGTTCCCTATCTCTCATCATCTCCCCCCTTCGCTCTTGTTCCACCCTTTTCTCCTTCCCCTTCATTCTGCTTGTTTAATCTTTGCGGATGTCTAATGAAATCCCTGCTGAAATGGACAATTGTTGCTTTGAGAATATTTATAGAAAGGAATAATCAGCCTGCTTGTGTTTGTCTGCACGCCCTCCCCCAACCCCCCTCTTTAAAGAAATAATTAGTTGAAGGCAGGACTGTGAAAGCTCTGAGCTTTGAGCTAAACAACAGGCAGACAGGAACGGGAGCACAGAACCATGGGTAAACAACCCAGGCATCATGGGTACCGCTGCTGCCAATGTTTACTTTATTATGACGAATATGGTTACGGCTAAGTTGATGCTGCTCATAACAGTTCAGCACAGAGGATGACAGATATTAAAATGTGAATAATGCACATAGTAGCAGTGCAGCTCCCACTGGGTGTGAGGGGTAAGTAATGTAATGACATATTGTAAATATGTACCATATGTCTATTATCTTGAATTTGAATACATCATGGGTTGAGGAGTCAAATTTAGACATGTTGCTGTTATGTGACTTATTTGTAAAATTACATTACAAAATCCGAATTTAGTTCATTGCCTAGCCCATAGTGCAAAGTACATACTGCTCAGTACGCCTCGTGTGATTTGAATTACCTCTGACTCTCCTCATTCCTCTTTTTCGCTTCTACTTTATCTAAAAGAAAAAGATAGATTTTGTTTTGGAAAAGTCACTTCCAGACCCATCTTATTGGCTTTACTTTTTTCGTGACCAACTTGAACGTAGCCATCCCCGTCTTTATTAACTAGATGTAAATTGCCAACAGTGAAACCTGAGTGACAGAAGTGAGAGACAAGTGTTTCCTACACAGAGAATCCAAATTTCCTACGCCATGTTTCTGCTGGGTTGTCACACCAGTGGTGACACTCTCGTTCTACTGCTGCACTCCCTATCACTGGGAGCTTCTCGGCTTTCTCATTTTTTTTATTTCAGTCTGTTTCATCTGCCTTTTTTTCTTCCCTCTCTATTTTTGTTTGTCTCCTGGCTGACTGAGTGAGTGAGTCGTCGCGTTGTGTTGCGTCGTCTTTGACAGCAGTCTGGGAGCCAAGCTGTCACTCACGCAGCTCCTTGGTCCCACTGTCTTTCTGAAGTCAGTCTCCATTAATATAATAATGGCGTATAGTCGGCGCCACTGAATATTTTACTGTAATGTTCAGCAGAACATTACCCCCACACTCAACGCCACACAGAGAAAGTCTTATTGTCTGACAGAAACTTTTTATTTTGACTGAAAGGTCTTTGTGAGGTCTGTTTCATCTGTGGAAGTTTTTGTGTTTTTGTTGTGTTTTCCTTTTTGTGCTTTAGGAAAAGTGCTAGGCCCCGTTTGATAAAGTGACTGAGGGTATTCTTTTTCTTGTCAGGCATCTATTATTGACACTTTCCAGGAATAGGCCTAGGTGTGCTGTATTTGATTCGGCAGTTGTCATCTCAGGAAAACCATGTTGTTCAGTCTTGCAGGCTAAACAGATTGGTACAACATCCTCATCGTATTTGACTGTGATTGGAATAGGCGTGTGTATTCAGGAAGTGTCTCACATATTTACTGTAGGTGAAAAATAGTAATGCTTAGTCAGAGACATACAGTACATAATACATGTTGTATCAATTGTATGTCTTGCCATCATCATATCCGACCGAATAACTCATTCAAGTCTGTTGCTTCCCTCCTCTTCTTTTCATCTCCTGACCTTCCCTCTTTGTCCACCTGTCTCTTCTGTCACTATGTATACAGGTGAGCAGGGTGCAGTGACCATGTTTCCTCTTTTCCTGTTGGATCATCACATGACCGCCAGGGAGCTCGGCTTCTGGAATGGCGTTATCGCCATGGGCTTCTCCATCTGTGGGTCTTCCCTGGGAGGCGTGCTGCTCGCTCAGTTCAGGTAGCCTTTATCAACGCCGTTATTCTCACCAGGTTATCACTGGCTTCACCTTGATCGTTTTTGAATGGCATTAGTACTTTGGGACTCTGAACTCTTTTTAGTGGCATCATATTGCAGGGTCTTTAAATTAATTTGGTGCTCAGTGTAAAATTCCCTTAAAGGTACTGCATTTGATATTCAGAGCTTTAATATAGCAGCAAACAACTATTTGCTATGTAAACATATAGAGGACTAATGTCTACCTGAGCGGAGAATGAATTCGCTCTACCTCTCTGTGTGTTGTAATCCAAGCTTCTCCTTGTTTGGTGGACATAGCATGCTTTTGGTGCACGTGACCTTGCCACACTGGCTAGCTCAAAGCCACCGATCTGCACTGTGCTCATATGGCGGTTACAGCTGATAGCGCCGTCACGGAAGAGTATCACAAACCCTCCGTTTCCCCTCAAGTAAACACAACTAGCCCTGTCCTGCTGTTGGCACCAATAGCTGCGAGCCGCCTGCTCAGCCATCGCCATGTTAAGAGCCGTTGAGAGGCAATAGAAATGCTCCCAATCATGTATTTAGCACCTTTAAGAATTTATAAAATGCCTGTAACAGTCAAAGACGACTCATTGTACCCATCTTTTGCATGTCATCAAATCCACGTGTTCGATAGCGGTGTCCAATAGTCACAAGGCAAAATCTACCAGTTAATTCAATTATGGATTAATCTGCCAGTTATGTCCTTCATCATTTGAAGGACATAAATGCTTATAAATACCTGTAAAAATTTCCCAGAACCCAAGGTAATATCTTCAAATATCTTGTCTTGTCCGGCCAACATTCATAAAACCTTCTATGACACCAATGAAACTTGGAGTAATCACAGATGAGAAGCTGGTACAAAGTAATATTTGGCGCTTTTTTCCCTAAAATTACTACGGGAGTTTTAATTTTAACTTGACTCACACATGAATGTGAACATTGACTGGCCCCATGGTTACAGGGGATTTGTTAGATTTCTTGACAGCATATACACATTTAGAAGGTGAATGTAGTTTTTAGAAACAAGCCAAGCCAAAACTCAATGAGGTGAAAACGAGCTGTTACAGGACTGAAAAATAGGACCTGTTCCTCTGTAAAACTGTTTTTAGTTTCCAGCAGTAAGAAAGATTGCTAAAGTCCAATCCAAAGCACCACAGGAACATGTACTTTCTGCCTCATAGTGTGTGCTCTCATCCCATCAGATGCAACAATACCATCATCATCATCATCATCTTCCTCCTTATCTGGCTCCTCTTCTTCTTCCTCCTCCAGGCTTACTTGCAGTTTGCTTCCTCCTCCTTTACCTCTTCCTCATCACTCTGGGCCTGTTCTTCCCATTTTTTTATTAGGCTTTATAGGCTCTTGTTTGTGTGTGTGTATGTTTCTGCCTGTCTGACTGTGTGTGTACAGTAATTTAAGTAAACATAGCCTTGTTTGAGAGCTCAGGGACCCCCTGTGTCTGGTGTGTGGTGTGTGAACAGCATGAGCAGCCAATCCATCACACACATTCATGCGCACGCACACACATACACACCCCTCAGGGTTTGATCCCAGAGAGGCAACATGCAACTGTGGTTAAATTGAATTCTCAAATTTAAAGAAAGATACTAGGATGTAGACTTTATGATTAATATATCAAATTGCAGTATATTAGATTTTACTTATTATGGTGATTTGTATTACTTTAAATGTGGTATATTAGCAAAGGTATACAGTGTTAAAAATCTGGTTAATGCAGAATTACAATATTGATGATCAGGCATTAAGATTTTTCTATAGCAAGTTGTTTTAGTATTGAATTTAACCTTTACATGTTTTCCCCTTCAGCACATTGACACTGCCTTTTGTGGCTGACCATTGTTGCATAAGGTTTTATGTCTGCTTATACTAGGATCACATCACAGCCCAGCCCGGCCTATGGCCAGTGTGATGTAATAAGAGCTATAAATAACAACAATGCCTTTGTAGAGGATAGTTTGTTAGTTTCCACACTGTGCGTTATTGTACTCTTAAATGTAGAATATGTACATTTCCCACATTAAAATGTCTAGAAGGTGAACATATTCAGAGATCAATGAAACAATTAGACCTATGTTATATGTTTTGTTGAACTGTGTGCTTATATTATCTCAAACGTTTTCAGCAATTTTCAAACCCAGATAAATTCGTAATTTTAATCAAGTTAACGGTCCGTTTCATTTGGTCTCCTGCCAATGGCATCATTTCCTCTTTGCACATGCGATAGCGTTGTGGTTTTCTGCCATAAGCTGTCATGAATTTACTTTTTTTTCAAGTTTTAAGCCTCATTTTTACAACACACCTTTGAGATCTTGGTCGTTTTTAACGATGTATTTTAATGGAATGAAGTACTTAAGTCATTGGACGTCTGGATCTTAAGTTATCAGAGAGACAAGCTGAGTAAATGTTGGCGGCAGCTCGGCTTGTTTGTTCGCTGAACAGCGTCGGAGAAACACTGATTTTTAATGTGAAACTGCTTTATTCAGTAATTTAGAAGACAACAACTCTACCATGATCGCACTTTACTTCCCAATGTGACCAAACTCTGTATTTTGTTATTGTTTGAAATGAGAGACCCGTAGTGCCAGGAAATGACACATTATGCGTTAAACAAACATCCAACCATCTTTCCCTCCTTCCATCCACATCTAGAAAAGTTTGCGATGTAGCCAATTTACCATCAAGGGGTCAAGATAATTAGAGATACTGTAGTTGAACTTGTGCCTTTTGCTCACGTGTTGGTGTTTGTATGCTTGCCTTTTTGTTGACATGTGTCAGTTGCCCTGTGCTCTGACTGGTATCAGTCTTTTTGCCCTTGTGTTGTGTTCCCAGCTGGCTCCCAAGTTTTCTCCACATGTAATGTGTCACTAGCTAACACAGAGCAAGCCTCCAAAAGCAACATTTTTTTGAGGGGAAAGCACAAAAAATGTCATTGTTATACTTTGGCTTTTAATATTTCACTCTTTCCCTCCATCTCACTTGTAAAGAAATCTGTAACTTGTAAAGGCAGTAAAATGTTCACACTGACAGAAAACACATCAAAATGATGCACAAAAGCCATTTAGACTCATCAGTCTTTGGAGTGTTAAGAGTCGGTCTATCGATCAGTCTATGCTGGGTCCAGTTTCTGCCAGAATGTGTGGGACCTGCTATTTTTATTCCTTTAAGAACATTTAAAAGTCAACCATACAATAATTTGGAACAGAGAAATGATATGTCATCTTATTTTACTACTACTGTTGTAGTTTATTTGATAAAATGGATGTATTTGGTTGTATGAACCGTCCAGTGTCAGATGAACACTTCTCCTTCCGCCACTCTTTCTGCCACACACTCACACACACACACACATTCACACAGAGAGAGTGCTGTCCACCCGGCTGCAGTCCCACCTCTAAAAGCTCAGTTGGAAGGTTTTTCCTCCCCACCATCAGAAATGGCTGAGTGGTCAGTGAATGACCCCCTTTACAACTGCCACTGGCAACCCGAGAACATGGCTATTCTTATCTGGGCCCGGCCCGTGTGAGGTGGCAGCCAGGCAGGTTCTCTTTCTCACACACACACACACACACACACACACACACACACACACACACACACACACACACACACACACACACACCCCTCAGCATCTCTTGAGAGTGCGTGATATGAAAGACTGTCATTGAGAAGGTAGGTAAAGGAGCAGAGAGAAGAATGTCTTTAGCATGTGAATGATGCAGGATTGGTTTTCCAGTAGAGAGGTAAGGAAAGGCTTGGTGGAGATTGTGAGGGGAGAGGATACAGAGGAGGGTGAAGGGAGACAAACAGAGAGAGAGTGAGAGAGAGGGTATGCCTTGCACTGAAATAAAAAAGTGAAATAAATATATGTGCAAAATGTTTATCTCTTCAGAATTACTTATGAATGAGTCAAAGCAAGTGTTCACTACAGATGGTCTTCTGCTTTTTTTAAATATTGTTTGTAATAGTGTGTAATAATCTGTTAACTTTTAATCACATACACACATGAGTTAATTTTATCATGGTATTTGAGAGTGACTAGGTCTTTCTGTTGGAGATAGCCAGCATTTTTTTGTCTATAGTCACTGGAGCAAATATTATAGAAGAAAACAAATGTTAAATGTCACATTATATATTTAATGTCATACAGGCATACGTCACCATAGGTTGTAGTTCAATGTGATGGGCATGTTTCTGTTTAATGATGTTTATAGCTCAAACCATTAATTAAAAAAAATTATTTGCTGATTAATTAATAGTTGCTAGTTGCAGCTCATACCATATAATCCAAACATACCCGGTTCAAGTGTGGTCGGGGACTTGTGGTGCATGTCAGCAGTCCTCACGCTCCCCTCATTTCCAATCGCATTTGTCCACAATGAAAAAAAGGAACACATTCAGAGATCAATGTTCATCAGAAGTTCAGAGTTTGGTCACTGCTTAGCCATATACAGATCAGGGCCTCATCTCATAATGAAATTAACTGGTACATTTTGCTGAGAAGAACATTGAACTTCTCCATCATGGACTGAAATTGTTTTACTCAGTGCTCTTATCCAACTAAATCAGATATCCTGCTTTGTGTGACAAGCTCCTTTTTCCTCACAGACTTTTTTACACGTAAATAATTACATGCAAAAAGACAAACACACAGACACAGTCCTTTGAGTGGCAGGCATCCTCTGAGTGATTGGCATCGTTAATCCCTGATGTCACACAACGTTTGTATGTGTTTGTGTGCGCGTGCATGTGTTAACAGTGATTAATTATCTTCCTCATGCTGGGGATCTCCTGAGGTTATTGATTACGTCACAAACCAAACCCACAGGGGGATGATTTTCTTGCACTAACAGGGAATCAATTAGTGTCTGGGGACTTGTTTACTTAAGCACGTGCACACATGTTACTGTGTGTGCACATGTATGTGTGTGTAAAAAGCACAGTGTCTCCAACTTTACCAACATTGAGCCCCTGTCACCACATATCACACTGCTTATCAATAACACTCGTACCTTTAAAGTTGTTAAACATCTCTAACACTTGGCTGGTTTTCTGTTCTCTCCTCAGCATCGGGGCTATGATGCGACGTGTGTTTGTATTGCGAACCATCAGCATGGTCTTCCAGAGCTCTCTACTCACTATACTGGAGCCATCACCACTCATGAAAGGTGAGAGACACACTAATACAGTCAGTGACACCAATTTAACTGGAGCCCAGTTACAACACATATTACCATTTGCCATTATCCTATGTAGTCCAGTTTGTCTGTTTGTGTTGGTGCTCTGGTGTAATTACAATGCAAGCAGGTGATGAAAGGACAAGAAAAGAAACCCTCTATCCAAGTGATTAAACATAACAGAAGTTAGAGTGACCCTGTTAGTCTTTTATTCTTCCATGAATATTGTATCAGCGCGCCACATGTTGTTTATTGAATTCTGTAGATTTACATATTTAAACTATCCAGATCTTGATCCCATATGCATGCAGTCCTTATTAGAAACCGCCGGTCTCTTGGATAAACACATTAACATGCAGGTACATGTAAAAACACAGCGTTAGGTCACAAATGTACAATGTGAGTTTATGATGAACACACAAGGATAGTCACACTGACTATGATCTTATAGTTAGATTAGGTTAAATCATTTTTTGCTGAGAATAATAACTGTTTATTCAGCGCAATCAACATTTTTAAAGGCCACCGTTTGAATTTGCTCCGTAATCAGTCATAAAAACTACACTTATGTAATGTGGTGAATAACAAAAGGCTAAAAACAAATCATGATGCTCTACACCAAACACAGCAAGACTGCATTTGAAAAGAGGAACAATGGTCACAACTATGCTTGAGCAACAATGACTGAAAGACACTCAAAAATGTAACAACTCGGTTCTCAAAAGTAAGCATTGAGTTTAGCCAACACCTCTGACAATCTCAACAAAGACTACACTATGACATTCACTACTCTGCTATTGTGTTGTGGTATTTCAGCCCCTGGATATTTGTGACATACGGTGTGTGTTGTCCATTTTTTCTAATGGAATATGTCAGCTGATTTCTGTCGCCTTGGCTGGCAGGTAGTAAATTGATATTGAAGTTAGGTAATGTCTGTACATCACAGTTGTGCAATAGATATTCACCTTCACAGTGAAAGTTCTAAATCCCACAATAGAATTACTGACGCCTTTCCTTGTCTGGTCTTTGGTCAGGTGACCTGGAGTCTGTTGGTTGTCAAACAGTTGGCCTAAAAAGAAAGGAAGAACTTATTTCTACTGCATACAATTATGTTTTTTCTTTCACACTTCAGGCTCTAAAAATGATTTAATTGTCGAAGAGGCAAAATCACTCTTTAGTTCTACTCAAAGTACATGTTGACATTTTCAAGCTGTGATGTGCTGACACAATAAGACATTGCTTTATCTTTATTTATACAACATGTCGGAAGGTAAGATACACAGTAATTGTTTAAATATGGGGATTACGGCGCACACTTTCTCTCCTGGAAGCCGTTCTCAGTGTCGCACCCATTTGTACACAGAAAAAGTGACAGGAATTGTTGGGCAAAGAAGGAAAAAAGAGCGCTAGACAAAGAAGTTAAAACCGTTGCTTACTTTCTCACTTCTGCACACATGAATGTTGGATTGTCATTTCAAAAATTACAGAAATTGTCAGACACGGTGACAAAAAGGTTAGGAACTACTGACCTACCGATTGAGCCAGATGTTCAATACTAATACAGCCCAAGAGTTGATGACGCAGAGGATATTGATAGACAGGTGCTCTTTCTCTCTCCAGAGAGCCATTCCGTTATTAATGTCTGAATGACACATCTGATTCTTTTACACTGCCAGTCGCAAAGCTTTTGGGATTCATATCTGCGCTTTTTATCTCCGTCTGAGTTGTCTGTTCCCCTATCAAGCCTCTCCGACTGAAAGTTGAGGCCTCTCCCCACTTCACTTTGAACCCAGAACAAAGATTTCAGGAAAACTCAACCAAAAAAAAAAAAACGGAAAAACATTCAGTTTCAGATTTTTCAATATTACATGATAACCCTCCGCTTCCCACTCTTCCATTCTGATCAGTCGGTGTATCTGTGTGACTCCAACAGTCTTGTGTCGCTGACTGAAGAGTCTTATTCGGGAAAAACTCTGGCGGCTTGAGTGAATAATTCAGTGTTAGTGGGAGCAGAGACAGATAGGCTCTGTGGTTCCTCTGTGTTTCCCCACTAACACCGCTCTTCCACTTCCCCTCAGAGGATACGCTACATGTGTTTTGGGGACGATGGGGGGTGGGTGGGGGGGGGAGTTGGCGGTGGTGTGAGAACGGAGAGGAGATACTTCAGCAGCTTACCGTTTCTTGCTGCTTTGTCTCTCTACTTTGATTTCTACATAGAATGGTAGAGTGAGAAGTCTAGCAGAGCAGCAAACACTGTAAAATTTATAGTTTTCTGCCTATTTCAGAAAAACCTAATAGTTGCACTAAGACGTTCTGTGTCTGTTTTTGCTTGATTTTGTGTGTTCGGTACTTCAGGTATGGCCGTCCTGAGTATGAGTGTTCAACACTTTTTGGGCGGGCTCATCACCACGCTGACCTTCACTACCATGATGCATTGCACTCAGAGGGCCGAGGAAAGCATTCAGGTAAAGCAAACTGTATTCATACCTGCCAACAGCCTAGAGACAGGGACTGCTACGTTTTTCTCTTTTGTCGCAAACCTTTTGGGATTAATTGTCGAATTCTTTGGTGTTAGGTCATCTCATGTGGCTTCATCAGACAACACAAACTTTCTTTTCTTCTCTCCCTCCTTCCGTCCTTCCCTTCCCTTCTCTTTCTGCCTTGGTTAAATTGTGCCATTATGTAATTTTAGGTCATTTCCTTTGATTGTCAGGGGGGACCGGAAAGGGAAATCCTCAGCATACAGTACCAAACCTGTCATCACCTATACCTGTCAGTTCTCATCAGCTGTTTCCACCTGGAAAATCTCAGACCCTGTTTCTATTCATTGCTTCTTTCTTTTCTTTTTGTCCCTCCTACCACCTCACTCTATTTCTTTGTCCTTTAAACGCTCTCCGACTTTTCCTCTCGTTTTCTCCTCTTTAACATAACTCCTTGTGTCCCCGTCGTAAACTGGGTCATCGTTGCCTGGAGGTGATCGCTACTCACTCGTCACTCAGTCAATCTCTGAAGGTGACAAATTATCATTTAAATTGCCGTCACTCTTAAAGTGGAGTAGAAAGGGGAAACAAATCACAGGCTGTAGCACAGATATCGGGATCTGGTTACTGATAAAATAAATGACAGAGAGAACCACCGTTAATTTCAGAGGTTCTCATGACACATATACTGTTTGATTGTTAGTGTGTTGGTGTGTGAATCAGTGTGTGTGTGTGTGTGTATGCGCACACCAGAGGGGGGAGTATTAGCTCGCTTGCGCTCGTTGTGTGTATATGTGTGTGTTATTGAAGGTAGTGCTATCCAGTGACAGAAAGCTGATAGTAAGAGTGCTTGTTAACGATCCCCAGGAGATGGAAACCAAATCTGTTCAACAAGTTGCTCAGAAAAAAGGCACTCCACTTAGCTGTGGTCACACAGGGTCTCAAAGTTCTCTACCTCAGTGTACAGACCACAGTAGTCTAAACTCACCAACGGTTACTCAACTCTCATCGAATTCATACCATTTCAGTCGAGAAATGTTCTGTACGGATCCTAGTGATTGTGGTAACTAAATTATTAGCTATATAATACATAATCTGAAAATAGTGAAAAATGTTTGTCACATTTCCGAGAGTCCTAGAAGACGTCTTCAGATATCTTGTTTTGTCTGAATAACAGTGATAAAAACGAAATATACTCACTTAACAAGGATATAAAGCTGATAAAATCCTCACAATGTAGAAGTTGGAACTACGATTAATTAGTTATAAAAATAGTTGCTGATTCCTTTTCTGTAAATCTACTAATCAATTAATCGACTAATTGTTGCAGATATTGTTCTAAAATGACAAAAGAAGTGGTGCACAGCAAAACAAACATTGTTAATCCTGTAAAAGAAGTTTATGGTATAATTTGTGGATGTACAGTAGTGAAGGATCATAATGGTCATGCTGTTTACCTGGTGAATATTAAACCTGGTGAATATTAAACCTGGTGAACATTAAACCAGCAAAATGTCCAACTGAAGGTTAACTGTTTCACACTAAGTATGTGCCATTTGAAGTTCACATTTGCTGTATCTTGATTCTTTTAGCATGCAGAAGAGTAATTTATGCATGAAAATGTCTCAGAACTCCTTACAAGTAGTAGTAGTTTGATGGAGTTAAGGCTTTTGTTACAATGAAGAAAAGAGTCCTAAACCTAAAGAAGGAATTAATTCCGGCAACGGTCTCGGTGATGCCAGATACCTTCTGTTTTGTTTAGTTACCTGCCTCACCTAGATGCCGTGCTCTCGGGCAGAAGGAGGAGGTTTAGGTAAGATTAGGTAATCTCTCTCTCTCACTCTCTCTCGCCTTAAGGCTGGGATCAGATACTCTTCTTCGTTTGGCCTCCATCCATCGTCTCAGGCCCTGATCTCACGCTTTCTCTTTCAGGCTTCCAGTCTTCTTTATTTTATTTTTTTCCCCCTACAATCGTTTCCTTTTTGTTTTTTTGTTTTATTTCTTGAAAAGCACACTTATAATCTAGTCTGTAGTTGTTATTTTGTGTTACATGTTTAAAAACATCAACTGATAAGTTGATAGTATGAAGTGTCACCTCTCTACTTTCCCATCTGATACGCCCTCTTGTACTTACAATGTGCCTTTATTTTCCAAACCCTCTCCTTCCTCCTTCCTCCTTCCTCCTTGTCCTGTTCTCTGCTCCCTTCCCACTCCTTTACCTCATCCTCTTACTCTTTTCTCATCATTCTTGCCCTCGTTTCCCCTCTTCCCACCTCCTTTCCTACTCTCTCCATTAGGCGACCCACTACAGTTTCCTGGCGACTCTGGAGGTGCTGGGGAAGCTGACATTTAGCGCTCTAGCCGGAGGCATGGTGGATTGGTTTGGTTTCCAAGTTGCCTTCCTCTTCTTCCTCACCCTCTCCGCCGGGACAGCCCTGCACGTGTGGACGGCAACCTTCACTGGTGCTCTCAGGGAGCACCAGCTCAAAGAACAGCCCAAGTGAGATCAGGATCAGGGGGAAAGGGTCCTGATACGGGGCGTCTGCAGGTGCTGAAAATGTATTGAAATAACTTGAGTTTGACTACCAGTATTCAGACACCTCAAAAGTCCTTCCGATAAATATAACACGTATGACTTCAGCAAATCATTTCAGTTTCGAAGAGATGAATAAGTTGACTTTCTTGTTCTGCCATTTTTAAGGAGAAATCAGCCATGCGGTTAAATACTCTGCTACAGAGTGTGCTTCTTTTTTTTGTTTTTGCACAATTGTCATTTTACTGGCAAAACTGGCCTTACGTTTTAATTATTTTGCATTTGAAATGTCTGGAAAAGTCTTAGTATTTACAGTAATGTGAGGAAACTTGCAGATACTATAGGTAAAGCTGAGCACATTGAGTAAAGACTGTTTGGACAGTATGGGATCGGTGCATCCAGTGGGATGAATTGGCAGTGACGTACAGTCACACTACTGAGAGTTGGGAAATATCAAAGCTGTGTTTATCATCTGAGCCATTCTAATGTTTAAATAAGCCAGCAATAAGAGCTGTAGCCAAAAGCAATATTGCTACTTTGATGCTTGTTCTATTGTAATATGTATAAATATGTCAATATCCTGAGTTGTATGGTTTACAGTTCTAAATGAATGAATCTCTACTACCTCGTATCAGCGCTGTATGGTACGATACATGGGAGGCAAATGTATACAGTCGCTGCACCAAGTAGAGCATACACTCGTTCACAATTAATAGTTGCAATACATGCAATATATCACCTAATCTACAACAGTTAGCCAAAGTAGGGTTGCAGTTAGTGCAACTGTTTCATCTATTTAAAAGTGAATAAAAATGCAGTGCAGCTGTTGAATCAGGAGCATTTATTCTGTTTAATTAACCACCGTTTTTCAGAGTAACATACCTTTCCGCTTGGAATCAATTCTGAGCACTCACTTCTTATAGGAAACCTCAGCCTTACACACAGCATGTTGCCATCTTGTCTAAGTTTTTCATCAAAGAATCAGACTTTTCAATAAACTGATAATAACTATGTTCTTTGTAAAACAAAAGACCAATACCACTGGCAAATTGTGTTTTATGTCAATAATATGTACTATAGAATATATTGTAACTCTCCATGGTACTGTACGCTATATAGAATAATTCTCCAGGCTTAACATGTAAATGAAACAGCAGCGTAGGATGGTCTGTTTTCACCAGGCTCTGTAAGTGAATGTATTCATAGAAATTAAATCTTAATGAAGTCTTAAAATGATTAATGGTGACCAGCAGATAAAACAGGGATGGATAGGTTTGCATTAAGGCATTAATCTCAGCAAATTTTGCCAAAATAAACCTGCTTTCACTCACATACACAAATAAAGGGATGCCATATTACATCATTACTGGTTCATTCATGTAGCCAGGTCCTCTACCATGAGATTTGCAAAAAAAAAAATAAAGCTGCTGAGTAAATCTTAGACTCTTGGTCTCTTTGTGTGTGACCTCTGGTATTTACCTCCTGTCACCAGATTTTACCACATTTTTCTATCCCCATGAGAGAGGTCTTGTGTGGTCTTTGAGGACATTCCCAACTTTGAAAATCCACTGCAGCTTATAGCTGCTCCGAACACAACACTGGATCTCTGCGCTGCACTGGCTGAGGCCTACGGGAGTGAATAGGGCCCGTGTCACAGGACGCACAACCCATACAGCTCTAATGACGCAACAAATGCTGTGAAGGAGGATTAGGCCAGCTTACACAGCCCCTCAATACACCTCCACTTTACACTTTCTCACCCGGCCTCATTATCCGGCGTACTGTTTGTGTAGTGGGATAGGCGATGTGGGGATAGAGCGGGAGGGTTCGTGGACAGAGGCTTATGATTTATCCTCAGAAAAGAGGGAGCCGCAAGAGTGATGGACCTGTTTAGTTTAGTGTCTTTTGAAAAGTCACGTGAAACGAAAAGCCCACTCCTCATTGTGTTATGCAAACTTGTTGAGGTGTAGGCCTATGCTGTATATAAGGAAGGAGGGCTTCTTCTGTTTCACAGTGCAGTTTTTAAAGCAGTATGAAATTATATTTATCATCAAGAAAGGATTCCTGTCTAGATTTACATTATACCGTACAAGTACGAGCTTCTTTCACTTAAGATAAGGGTTTTATTCAACCAGATGTTATCTTGAATTTGAAAATAAATTCTATTATTCATGCTTTGGTGTTCTGGAGAGTAAGACATCGTTTTCTTTGCCAAGTGTGTCTGTAATGTACTGAACATGTTGTGGGAATAAGCCAAAGAAAAAGGGAAACTGTTGGATGTTTCAAAAACAATCTCAACACAAGTTTCATTTAGGAGCTGTTCTTGAGCTTTAGATTGTATTTGTCCTCAGCAGATGGAGTTTACCCTGTTGTCATGGAATTATAGATGTTAAAATGTCCATGTTGGCTTGAGATTGAAGGTTTGCAAATTAACTTCCAACTGGCCAAACCAAGATCAAGTAATACAATCAAAAACCTTAGAACAGCTAGTAAATGGACTTCATGGTGAGAAACTGTTTCCAAGGTCAAAAATGAACTTTAATTCTCAATTTATTGGATTTAGTTTTTCTGTGTATGGAAAGTAATTTAAAGGGTTAAAATGGTCAGTTTACATGAAAAAAAAGATTGCATGTTGTTACTGCCACCCCAATACAATAGGGGTTAATACAATTTTATTTGTACTTCCAAACACTGTAAAATTACATTTGAAAAACTCAAAAACACTTCTCTGAATAAACAATCTACTGATTGCACATCATTTGCTATCTCTATATTAAAGCCTGTGTGCAGATGAGAGAGAAAGGAAAGGTAGACAAGTGGTCTGAATCCTACAGCGCTGATGAGAGTTAGACCTCCCGCTGTGGTTGCCAGATTGGCAGAAACCCCCCGTGAAGAGAGTGCGTGTCTCTGGGCCACCCTCCCTGCCACGGCTACCATTGTAGTGATAGATTGTTGGATTTGATCTGCGTGTTGCCTCACATGTCGACTGTGAACTTTGTAGAATAATAACAGGTATTATGGGAAATGTGTAAGACTTGTTGCCAAGTGTGAGAGAAGCTGGCTCAGTTTGCCAGGCATGTGCTGTAAACAAATTGTAGCCTTCCTTATACCTAAAAGTGTTGTGTTATCACAGTACATGAATCAGGCAATTATTCTGTGAATACTTTATTATGATATGGCACTTGTCATTGTTCAGGTGTGAATTCCTGAGCTGTTATCATCAGAGTCCGATTCCCTCTACGGAGGGGTAAGGCTGGGTGTTCTTTTATGTCAACAGCTATTCAGTTTCAGTCATTAACAATCAGGCTGGGGCACAAGTCTGGTCACATCACCAACTTTATACCCGTATCACGCAGCAAAAGGATAGGCCCTCTCATTCACGCCGTGCCAAGGCTTATCCGCTCATCGCAACGTCACAAGATGCAATACAATGTCACCTAAACAATAGAATACACAGAAATAATAAGGCAGAATTTATAAGCTACCAAGAATAGAAAGAGAGAGAGAGAGAGAGAGAGAGAGAGAGTGAGTTCACTGACAGTTGCATCCCTCGCCCGGTAGAGTTACCTCTGGGGAGCGACGGAGGGAAGAGAGGCGAGAGGATGGGAGGGAGGCAGAGAATGCAACATGTTTTAATCTCAGCATACAAAGGTGTTGTATCGCTTTTTTTTCTCTCTTTTGTCTTTTAGCGCCCAAGGGGGAAAAAGGTGTTGGCTTTTTGCGCTGCTTTTGTCCTGTGGCAAGCAGAATGGCCTTCTGGGAAACTTGAGTGGACAGGTGGAGGAGCGATCAGCAGCATCAAGTGTCACAGTGTTTCCTCTACTGGTGTTTACTTTTTGTTTATTTGCAGAATGAGCGACATGGACACCTCAATCTCCTCTTGTTCTTCCCACTGCTTTGTCCTTGGTCTTTGTTTTCCTCCTCAGCTTGCTCAACAAACTTCATCATATGCTCACATGGAGTTTGTTTTTGTTTATCAGATTTATCAGATTCTCTAGGACACTAGGAGACTTCATTGTCATTTCTCTATGGATGTAAACAGCATCCAAATAAAACTCCTGCCATCTTATTTCGATAGGACAATTAATAGCCTGTGTCGCGAGACCCTGCAATTTAAATACACATTTAAATAAAAATGTTTGGTTTACATTATTTTAGACGTTGGTTTATTCTTTCACCTCTATGGCACACTGGTAGAAACCCTTAAAATGATTGTTCGTCTAAATGCTTGTCAATGCCAACTAAATCAATTCCAGCAGCTTTAAAAGTCATTCTCCATCAATGCTCTATTTGGAATAGTTATACAAATTCTGAGTTCTCTTTACATTACAACTTCTGTCCTAATCTTAACTCAAGGTCCTCTCACTAGCTTTTTCAGAAGCTTTAAACTGCATCTCACAGTCTTCATCAACAGATGAATAACTGTACTGCGAATGTCCTGAGTAGATTTGACGATAATATGGCTGTTCATATTATTTTTTAAGTTGTGAAGAGCGCTTTCAATATTTTGCATTTTAATGGCACATATGTGGTCAGACCTTGTCCATAAAATAAAGATTGGGATACAACACGAAAACTCTATGAAAATGCTCTCAAACAGGCAGAAATTAAATCTGCTATTCAATGGTAGAAAAACTCAGGGATACACCTTTAAAGTAGAAGTTCTTCACATAAAACATCTCTGTTTAAGCCGGTTGATCAAATATAATGTACAAACAAAGTAAAACTGCATTGCAGGACTACAGACAGCAGCTACAACATTACTGACAATATAAGGCCATTACAATGGTCTACCGCAGTAATAATATTCACACTAAAACGCAGATCAAAGGTAAAATACCAATAATAGAAAATAGGACAGATAGAGAGAGTAATTGAATTAGATATCCAGACAAAGAGCGACAGATAATTTCTGATCACATTACTAACGTTACCTAAAAACCCACATGCAATACAGACTATTACTATTAAATGGTGAAATGGTCAGCACCCATCTCACTCTTTAATCTGTCTCATGAAAGAACCGCACATCATGTCTTTCAGTGAAGTGGTTCAGGCCGAGCAGGTAAAAATATCTACAGCATTATTTAAAGTGTGTGCTTCAAATGTGCAGCTGCTGAGTCACATCAACTGTAAATGTCATATCTGTGTATCTATGAGCTGAGAGCAACATGTGTTCATGTTCCTTCCACACGACAAACTTAACGCAAAAACACTCTCAAGGCTGAGTAAGCACATGTAGCAAAGTTGAACAAATAGATTTTTTTGAGACCAACTAATGGATTTTCGACATGCCCCGACAGCAGTTAAGGCTCAAAGAGGAAGAGGAAAAGAGGCTCCGTGGAGGAAATATGGGAGAGAGAAGCACTGAAGGTTCAGTTTTCTGTTCGCTAAGACACAACGACCGAGTCGTAACTCTAGCCCGAGGAGAGAGAAGCGCTGATGTATTTTCTTCCATTGCAGACGGACAGATATCTTTACCTAGTGACAATTGCCACTGTGGGAACAGGCAAAGATGTACTCAGTCAGCTTTTGTGAAGATTCATTAAGGATCTAAAAAGATAATAAAAAGCACCGCAGAGGAAGAACTCAAGGAGGAAAATTATACATTTGCTTAAATCTTCAGTTAGATGTGCTATGGTGCTCCTAAAAATATACTCTCAGATATTAATTGAGGCAGTAGTGGCCTGTTTTGTGTTTTTTAAACAATTGTGGCACACACACACACACACACACACTGAATCTGCAAAATAGAGCCAGCACATGACTATTTATCCTGCTCTGTTTCAGGATGTCTGATAATCGTGTTTTTGAGAATTTTTCTTTTTGGGAATTAACAGTATTTCAATATAGTTAATTTAAAATTCACGCACATAATCCCCTGCACTTAATTTAGAAAAAGCCATTTTCCATTTTGATGAGAGCCTGAGTAGAATTTTCAATTAGTTTCCACTGAGATGCTGTAAGTTCACCATAACAGCCTCTGAGCAATAACTACAAGCCCGACCCCACTGAATAACTTAACATAAGAATAAATAGTATGTTCTGTACTCATTTCATTAATAATACACAACTAATTTTCATACAGGATCCCTGCTCCCTGCCAACATAATCATAGTATCTATTTTTAGGTACAGGCTTTTAATTGGCATGAAAATTCAATGAGAGACAAAAAAAATGCATGTTGAAGATGGCAGCATAAACAGAGAATTTCCCATATAGTACATTAAATGTACACATGCATCTTCATCATCACCGTAGTTTTGGGATGGCACAAAGTAAATGGCTTGTTTGTGTTGCGTATAGAAATGTCAGTACAAGGATAGAAATGTGAGGTCATGTTCCTGGTGTTTGCATCATCACAGGGTTATTTTATATTTTTCAGTTTGTGTTTGTATATAACTTAACTATTTGACTTTATTTTTCATATTGTCCTGTAGCTTTTCCTACTTGGCTTCGCAAAATAACAGAAAATCCAATATGACATGAAGATAAAGCTAGCTGAAATAACTATAATATTATCTGATACTGCAATCAACGCAACTGGTGGTGAATAATTGAGAAATCAGTTGCAAGTGCAGGTATTGGTATTTAAAATCATGTTGTTAGTTGAGGCTTTGTTCTTAATGTATGCCCTCTTGGGTTACATAGCAAAACCTTGGGCAATACAATTAAAATAAAGTGCAGCTACAGTATTATGTAAAGTTAAGCTTGTAATGGTGAGCTTAAAAATGAGGTTTGACAAACAAATCCAGAAAATATATTTATATAAATTATTTTTGTTGCAAAGACTTCACAAATGGGGATGGTGTTCATTTATGGTTAAGCAACACAAGCCAGAAAGTAGTTGGCAAAATTCATCGGTGCATTTTCGTGAAGTAGTTGCTTTTAGAAGCTTGGTAACATAGTGACTGCTAGCGGTGGGCGATACTGCAAAATTTGTTCTCAATCCATTACCAAGTAGGCTAATACAGGGCCTGAATTGCTGATATTGATACAGATGTTTTTTTTGGTAATTAGGCATTGTTTACACCTGGCATTAATATCCACATTGGGTGATCCGATCACAAGTATGTCAGTTCACACCTGGAATGTGTCTCTACACGATTGACCACTTGGGATTGTATCTCACTTCCCTGCTCTATATGCAAATTTTCATTTGCAAAGACCAAATGTGTTTTTTTTTAAGGGTGGCAGCAATGCACTTCTTGTGCTTAGTCAGCAGGACATTTAAAAAAACAAAGAAGAAATCAAATCAAAACAAAACAGACTGGATTGGCTGAATTGTGAAGCCAATGTGAAAGTGCCTTAAACGTGCTTTCTTTTTAATGGCCAGCAGGGGCGACTCCTCCGGTTGCATAAAAGTCAGATTGTTCAGAGGTCTATGAGAAAATGACCCTACTTCTCACTAGATTTATTATCTCAATAAACATTGTAAACAGGAGTTTATGGTCTCAATCAATACTTGCAAGTCTTCAATACAACAATATGTTCATTTAGTATTAAAATAGATGATAAAGCAGGGTATGCTTTAGGGTGTGGCTACCATGTGATTGACATGACGACGGCCAAAACAGCCTTCCTACACACAGTGCACTTCAATACGTTGTTCACAATAGTTCTCTGAGCTTCTTTCTGGTTTCTGTTGCTACGCTATCAAGCTATGGCTAATTGTCAATTAGCAAACTCGTTAGCTTGGTCGCCTATGGAAATAATAATTTAATTTCAATTTATTTAAAAGACGTAATCGACTCTGCTCATAGCTGTCTTAAAGACACAGCTCTTTTTTGGAGCAGTTCGTACACAGTCAAGAGTAAAATAAAAGTGGATGGTGTGACACAGCTAATATACTACAGCTTTCTCCATTTTTGACTCCCCAGCTCCCTGTTCCCTCAAGGTCAGAACAGTCAAGATGACTAACTACCAGTAGGCATTCAAATGTCAAATTTCACCAACTCAACATAAAAGTTTTAAATACTGGTGTGAACATGTCTTCATAAACATTTCTATAAAAACAATAAAATAATAGAAACCATGTGTGTGGGCAATTGAAGTGATGGTAGCTGCTCTGTGGTGAAACAGGCTCTGCTATCCGGTCCCTCAGTGATGGGCTGGGATGTGACAAGCTGCCAGCTCATATGGTGTTGAGCCTGAGTCACTTAGCTCTGGTCTGCCTCAGTCTCCAGGCTCAGACCCCTTCAGCTCAACCCTCCTGCATCCCCAGTCTCTCGCTCCCTCCTCTCACACACACACACACACACACACACACACACACACACACACACACACACATCGTCTCCCCCAGCCTCATTTGGACCATTAGGGCCAAGACAGGAGAAGCCTCATTCTTGTGCACACACCCCACTTCTTCTCTTTCATTTTCTGTCATCTATTTTCTGACGCCTTCCGATCCATTCCTCCATCTCCCTGCCCTCCGATGCGAACAACCCGTCGGGACTAGTTGTTGACGGGGGAGTTAACAGAGCATTGTGATGGTGTTTAAAGGGTTCCAGTTCTATATGTCTGTCTGTCTAACTTGCTGACTCCATGCCTTCCGGTGATGGAGACTTTTTAGGTCATCTATCCATCTATCCATCTATCATCTATCTATCTATCCATCTATCATCTATCTATCTATCTATCTATCTATTTATCTATCTATCTATCTATCTATCTATCTATCTATCATCTATCTATCATCTATCTATCATCTATCTATCTTATCTATCTTATCTATCTTATCTATCTATCTATCTATCTATCTATCTACTCATTCATAACAAGTGAAACTCATTGAGGAGTTGCTGTTGGCAGACTCAGTCCTATTATATTCCAGGCCTTTATTATTTCCAGTATCTCTCAGGGAAATCATTCTTTGCCAGAGTTTGTCTGAGAACAAACTCTATTGTTTCTTAGAGTGCAGTCACACAAGAAAGACTCAAATTTCTCTTAATCCCATATCAGAATATCGGTGGTAAGAAATTGAGGCTATGAATATATGGGAAATGTCAAATATGTCGTGCTAATATCACTTACAAGAGTTTGTGTTACTATGTACAAAAACACCAATGAATTTCTCCATTATTTTACAAAATTATTGTAGAAGAGCATTAACTTTTGTTTCATTTTACAGGTAATTTTCTGATCATTTCCTAGGAAGTACCTTTACAAAACAAATTTTACAAAATATCGTTACAGTTCTGAGACACTTAAGAGTTTTTGATTTCCAGAGGGTTTTCTGTGAAAAAAACTACTTAATTCAGACCAAAAGTACATATACATTAATAGTTAATTTCAGAACTTTATTCTCCAATGTTTTATATTTTTGTGTATTCAGCAATAACTTAAAGACTCACAAGGTTACGTTAGCAAGTGCAAATTTACCAATTAAATACAGACTTCTTTTTTTGTTTTCCTTAAGTATCAAACTATGTAATTCTATCCATGAAATGATAAGAAATTATTGAGAAAATTATTAGAAATTACAGAACTGTATAAACATTTGCAAATTTGAATAAATTGTCTGTACACAGACACGGTCCTTGGATGTCCAGAGTGAACTTTAATAGAGGTAACTTAAGCAAATCACATAAAGAGCACCTCATCTCCTCTAATGAAGCACAGAAAAAAATAGTCAAACCATTTTGGTGAAAACACAGAGGATGATTTATTTTTCTTTAAAAATACGCTTTTAGCTATAGCCATACAAGACAGCAAAGCCTGCGTGGTCTCACAATATATAGTGCAACTACCTGCCACTATCTAAAATGAATGTATATATATATGATGGGTGTGTTGATGTGGAGAAAACATGAAACGACGAGGTGATAGAGCGAAGAGTAGAGGATGGGTGGAGATCTGTGGAGGAAGGGAGTAGAGGATGAATGGACCAAAGGACAGAGGGGGAGACACGGGACCATTACTACACTGTTTGACATCATCAGGGATTCTGCCTCAGGCCTGAACGACTAATGGGGGGTCTCTCTCTCTCTCTCTCTCTCTCTCTCTCTCTCTCTCACACTCTCTCTCTTTCTCTCGCTCTCTTCCTCTATCTCTCTCACACACACACACACACACACACACACACACACACACACACACACACACACACACACACACAACAATCACATTCAAAATGCACACTACATTACAGATATGAATTTATGCATGCTTCAGTGCTTAGAGCTCTACAAGCAGACACATGTGAATACACATGTGCACAACTACGCACACACAACTGAGCCGCCATGTCCAATCCAATAAGGTTTTCATTCAGAGTTTAAAATAACGAATAGCCGAATCTATACTTCCTTTTGGTACAGCCACGTGTTTTCATCTTAATTTTGGTGTAAAATTGTACTGCACATATTGTTTTGTTGCATTGGAATTGCAAAAATATATGTACAGCATGGTCCTACACATTCTATTTTCCCGCTGCTTCACGGGTAAACTAATCTTAATTATGTTCATGTAACTGTTGATGTGTCATCCGTGGGACAAAAGGGAAACAGTTTAGGTCCTCTATCTCACCCTGTACCTTGAAAGCTACACCACTTGTGTATCTCCGCAGTCTTTGAGGGAAAAAAGGCTTACAGCACCACGCTCATGAGAAAAGCCAACTCATCCCCACCAGCATTTGTTGTGCTCTGCTTAATCTAATTCAACTGCTAAAACCCCTGTGACAGCAGCTCCTATGCTTCAAGCACTAAATCATAGCCTTACAGGGAAACGGCAAAGAAAATAAAGATAAGCAGGAAAATAAGCAGAGTGGAGACAGAGAGACAGAGGAGGTAAGGCATCCAGATAAAAAGAGATGGATGTGGGATAGAGAGAAAGAGAAAGGCAGGAATACAGTAGAGCAGTGGTGTATCTGGTGGAACCATCAGAGAGGCAGTGTGTTGACTGATGTAGACAGCTGGACATGGATTTTTTAATCTGTCTAAATAGGATCTGCCCAATGCAGGCTTTTCTCCTGAACAGCAGGCCCAACACCGGGGTTGTGACAGCCAGACGACAGCATGAGACCACAACACTCGCAGATGACACCACTGCTGTCTGTCTGTCTGTATGTGCGTGTCTGTGGGTGTGAAAGAGAGCCGTATGTGCTTGCATCCGTGTGAAGCAGAAGAGAGAGAAAGTCAAGCAGTTAGACACGCAGTCAAAATATCTGCAAGTTTTGCCAACAAAAATGTCAGATAAACTTTGTAGTTTTCTTTTCAGATTTCCATCTGATGCCAGACATTAGTTGTGATGCTGTTTGTTGTGTCCGGGCTACGTTCAGGTGACTCAGCTATGATGTAACTCTGAGTAGTCAGGTTTACATCCAAATGTAGCGCAAATTTTAGCCAGATTTTCAGAAAATCTGTAAAATAAAGTAAAAATGATGCATGTTTTCGTCGGCTACTGTTTTACAAGAGTTGGAGGTATTCAGATAAACAGTTGGTGGCGCTAATAGTTCTAGTTGGATGCCATTAAAACCAATGCAGAGGAAGAGGGAGGAGATTATGTATAATTAACGTCATGATTCAGCCTGTTTCCATTGCACAGCGTAGCATTTATTTTTGTACTTCTATAGTACAGAAGTTCCCATACTTTTCAGGTAAACCAAAAAACAGATTGATGTAGCTAGCCTGGTCACGTCTTTTCATTTGGCTAGAAATGGCGTAAGAAGTGTCGCTGCTCGGCGGTTCAACTGTTTATTCCGACTCCTCTTCATCATGGAGAGGTTCGTCTGACTCTGAACGGTCACTGCCAGCGTTGTCACCTGGCTTTTGACTGTCTTTTAGACCTTGTAGCCATCTAAAAATGTCCTTCATTCTGCTTTAATCAACGACTGAGGAGTCCAAATCCGACTGCATTTAGTTCATGCTTTGTCAGATGTCATGTCCAAACAAATTTTATTTCAAAAATATTAAAAGTGCTTAACAACTAATAGTTGCATCATTGTAATGTGATGTGTATATGTAATATATAAATTGTCTGTAATCAAAATAAAATCAAAGACATTTTTTTGGGTTTAAAGACATTACTTTACCATTTTAAAGTAATATAATAAGAATTTTTAATGGCAATTCTTTTATGACTTTCAAGACTTTTACATCAGACGTTTAATTATTTTATGACAGACTATGCGATAACTTTTTTATGGCATGCTACACTATGACTTTTTCATGACATACTATACTATGACTTTTTTGACAATACTATGATTTTTGTGATTTTTTATTAACTTTTTCTTGACATACTATTTCATACATATTATATTTTGAGTTTTTCATGACTCTCTAATGACTTTCTATTTAGTTATTTTACTATGTATGACTTTTTATGGCTTTCACGACATACTGCATTATACTGTTACTTTTTAATGACTTTTTATGACATAAAACAGCATACTATAATTTTTTTATGACAGTTTTATGACATACTCTACTATGACTATTTTCTATATATAAAACAATTTTTGTTTTATGACATTTTTTAACATGCGATGTTTGGGCTTTTTTATGGCATACTTTACCTTTAACTATACTGTAATATTTTACAATATTTTAATGACTTTGAATTTTCTCAAACTTTTTTTTCGACATACTTTTTCATGACATTTTTTGACATGCTATACAATGGCTTTTTTATGACATGTGCAGTACGACTTTTTTGACCTACTATACTGTGGATTTTACTTTGGATGGTATACTGTACTAGGTCTTTTTTTAGCGTACCTTTTTTTGGCAAGCTATACTATGACCCTTTTATTACTTACTATTCTATGACATTTTTACCTTATTTTAGACAAACTATACTATCACTTTTTTATGGCATGTTATACTATGACTTCTTATGCCTTTTTTTGACACAGTAAAGTACAACTTTTTTCCACATACTAAACTATAACTTTATTCAGCATACGATACTACTACTTTTTTTCAACATACTATACTTTGGCTTTTTTCAGACATACTATACTATGAATTTTCTTTATGTTTTTATGACTTTTATGGCATACTATATTATGTTTTTCGTTAAATTGATCAAGTTATTTTAGATATACTATATACTTACTTTTTAATAAAAATTTTATGAAATAGTATATTATAATTTATTCATGATATTTAAAAAACAATTACTCTTCTATGACTTTTTAACTTTGTTTTAGAAATTCTAAACTTTGTTTTAAAAATTCTTTGTTTTAGAATTTCTAAAACTTTGTTTTAGAAATTCTTAACTTTGTTTTAGAAAATTCTAAACTTATTTCAAATTCTGACTTTTTTAAATAATATTAGATGACATTTCTTCGACAGTGTGTGATGACTTTTTTAAGAACCTTTTGACCTACTATTCTATTTTTTTGACATACTATACTTTGACTCATTACAAACTGTACTATGATTTTTTTCTAGTACTATAGTATGATTTTTTAATGGCATACTATCCGATTATGTTTTTGACATACCTTGCGATGCCTTTTTATGGAATGCGATAATATGACTTTTATAAAATAAAATCGTTGAATGTTTGAATGAACCATGCTTTTAAATATATATACTGTATATATATATATATATATGTATATATATATATATTACTTCCTTTTAATGAATTTTTAAATACTATACAATGATTTTTATGATCGTTTATACTACACTATTACTGTTTTTGACATTATAACCTTTTCCTTTTTTATAACTTTTTTTGGCATACTTTATATACTGCTATATATGATTTTTATTTTCTCTTTTTTTTTAACACAATCTACTCTGACTTTTTCATGGCATACTTTATTATGAAGTTGTTTTGCATTCTATACTATAACTTTTCCAATATTTATATATACTGCTTTTATGTGTATGTGCAAGGGTTTTTGTTTGTGGCGTGTATTTGACTGGGTGTGTCAGCCTGGCCCACTGTCAACTCTTTCAGACAGGCTAACAGGCTCTCGGGGCCCCCGGGATCCAGAGACGGTGATGGGAACACTGTTTAATTGGGGTAATCGGCATGCTTTTAGGGACCTGCTTATTAAGAGAAACCCTTCTCATATCCACACACTCGCCTCAGCATAGACAGACAGACAGGCAAAGTGACAGCTCTTCCTCTCGCCACCCAATGCCTTTGCCCACAAGACCCGAATCAGCAGGCGGGGATGCAGTGTATGATCATGAATGTGTGCACCCGTGAGAGTGTTTATAGCGATGACATTTCAGTAACACTAACAATGTTTAACAATACTTAAATGTGTCAGTGATACAGTGCCTATGCCTAAAGATTTGAGAAATTTTTCACAATTTTGTTAATTCAAAAAATTAATGCATGAATATAAAAACTTTTGCTTTAGATTTCTAGTCAACATCAAATATTTTTTCAGAAATAGAGGGTAGACGGATCTTTTATAATGTGCAATCTACTAGTTCTACCTCTATAGTTAAAACCTCTACAAGGTTTTAAAGCATGTTACAGTAAATAAGTATGGCATTGCATAATCCTCTTTCCAGTAAAAGGTTTGCCTTACATATATGTATGTATTACTGAAAAAATATATGCTCAATGAGTGTGCTCAGTGTGGTATAAGCATGTATTAAACAACAAACAACACGCAACAGTTAAATTCATTGTCTAGGACAACAATGACTGAGATTGTTTTATCTCGTCTCATCCCACGTTATTGTTGTTGTAAGAGAGAGCGATGTGAGGATTAGACACTGTCTGACTCTACCTAACCTCCAATTGACACACACACACACACACACACACACACACACTCACACAATATCACAACATTCACATAACACACGCAAACCTTTCCCAACCCCCACACTTTCCTTTTTCCCCTCACATGTAATTTGCTGCTGTAATATGAACATATCAATTGATTCAGATAAATAATATTAATAATAAATATCAGATAAAGACACGTCTTCATCGATATTATTCCAACCTGACATATCTTCACTCAGACCTTCACCCAAACTTTTTCATTTATTTCCCCACTTTCCGGTTTCCTCCCTCCCTCCTCTCCTTCCATTATCCATGCATTCTTAACTTCATGAAACTCCACATTACACATTACATTACATTTAGAGAGGTGAGGAGATGGGAATTCAGTTTCCTGATCCCGGCATCCCCTTCTCGTTCCACTCATTCTAAGACAAAAGGCCTTTTATGTTATGTTGTGTTTTCTGCTGGTCTTACATGTAGAGATGTTGCCCCAGTCTGACTGAGGGTCAATACATATTGTTTATGAAAAACAAAAGGATGATGACGTGATGTCATGTCTAGACTCCATGCAAATGAACAAGGTTCATAAAAAGCTCTCGCAAGCATGCATACAGTATTTTCAGCACCACGTAACGACACACACACACACACACACACACACACACACACACACACACACACACACACTTCCAAATAAACCACACACACAGAGTGGCAGACAAAGTGGGAATGATTATGTTAATGATAATAATCATGGCTGTCATCATCGTCTCCTCCACCATGTTAAAAATTAATCTGAGTTAACGGTAATCCACATCTCCTCATTAGATTACTGGTGTGGGGAGGGGAGACTCACAGGCCATCTGTACATCATTAACAGAGTCTCAGTGACAGCCCTCTCTTCTACCATCAACTTCCTCCATCCTTCTGCCCTTTCCTACATCCCTCTATCCTTCTGCCCTTTCCTCCATCCCTCTATCCTTCTGCCCTTTCCTCCATCCCTCTATCCTTCTGCCCTTTCCTCCATCCCTCTGTCCTTCTGCCCTTTCCTCCATCCCCCCTTCTCTGTCTGCATCCCCGTTTATCCGTCTCGTCCTGTATCACTGTCACTAAGTCTCCTCTCCCTTTCCGTCGTCTCCCTCCATTATTCAGTTTGTCAGTATAGACTTGGGTCACGTTTACAAACCAAACCTGGTGACAGAGAGGATTTCAAAACCACGCTGATGTGAGGTTGTTTCTCTGTCTCCCAGCGGTGTCATTATTAGCCGGCATCATCATCAGTCCAATTATATTATTATCAAATCTTATTTCTATTATGTCATTGGACATTGTTGTCTGTGCTGCTTCTCTTCCTCCTACACACCTCAGCCAAATAAGTCCAACCAAAGCTTTGAATTCAGTAGAGAAATGATTCTTTACAGCAACGGTCAAAGGTCAGGGTCAGTTACAGTACAGCAGTAGCCTACTGACTTGAGCTGAAGAGGGATTCATTGTCTTGCTCAAGGGCACTTGAGCAATGGCTTGACTCTTTAGCAAAAGGGTGATATTTTTACATAATTTACAGTCTCTGCTGCTGCCAAGCAAAAATTGAAAAGAAGAGAAAATAAACCTTGACACATTCATCATGGAATCATGTTGCTCATGTCACTGGAACAAACACATGCAGGCATAAAAAGAGAAATAGAAGATGATGCTATAGGGCATATTCATGAAAATGACAATGAAAGGAATAGAAAAATAGGTGGGCACATAAACTCGTATTTTAACGATTTGTTCAACGTTTTCAGATATACACTTCTAGACAGTCACTCTCTTGCCAAGAGTTAGATGAGAATATTAGTAAGATTCTTATGTCTGTACAATAAATATGAAGCATAAATATGAAGCTACCCCAAGCAGCGGGTTAGCTTAGCTTAGCATAAAGACTGCAAACAAGGGGAAACAGCTAGACACTATCAAAGCTGAAAAAGAGAATTAAAATGGCAGATTATTTCTTGGCCATTTCTCCAGTCATTTTTATTAGCTTTAAAGATTATATTGTATTAATTAGTCAGCTTTTGAGGTGCTGATAGGCATGTTTTGTTACCTATGGACAGAGCCAGGCTAGCTGTGTCTTTATGCAAAGGTAAGATAACCTGCTGTCAGTAGTGTCTTGCACAGACAATCTTCTCGTCTAACTCTCAGAAGTCTTTGTATATCCCAAAATGTCAAAATATTCCTTTAACAAGACAGAGATTGCAGACTGGACAGGATTGTAATTATACAGAGGGAAGAGGTGATGAGCATAGAGAGTACAGTAAATGTCTCCAAGGCCCTTGATAATTGATAACATCTGTGCCTTTATTTCAGCATGGGGCAAATCTGCTCTGAGGTCTGTCCTGCTGCAGGCAAACATCCTCCTCTGTCTGCAGCACTCATTTACAATCAGACACATTAACAGTGCAGTGAAGTACGCCAGTGAACTGTGTTGTCTATGAGGACTCAGCAGAAGTCACTACCCAGTCATGTGCCTGGGCTTTTGAACTGTCAAGATTCCCAAATCAAAGCGTAATCTTGCACAGCGCGACAACGCGAAGGAGCTGCTGAATGAAATCGACAGTTGAGTTCTCAAGTCTCAGGTGTGGTTTCACATCGCTTTAACCTCAGCCGGCGCGCCAGCTATCTCATCTCGACAGACATGTGGGACGAGAAGCTCATCAACTTTTACTGTGACATCTGCCAGAGAGGAAAGTGTGGCAACAAACAGAAAAAAAGTTCAGCTGCTCCTCCTCTCAGGCCTTTTGTCTCTGTCAGAACTTCATTGATTTTTCTGCTGAATTTATAGACAGCTTGGAATATTGTTAGGAGGCGGAGCTCACAGCGTTTTGGGTGTGCGTGTGCGAGTGTGTGTGCGTGTGTGTGTGTGTGTGTGTGTCTGTGTGTGTGTGTGTGTGTGTGTGTGTGTGTGTATTGACAGATGGTTGTCATTGTATGAGAGCTAGTTTGCACATTCATGTAATGGAGGCAGAGAAACGAAGCAAACATATGTAGTGGACAGCAGGGACTCGCTGACTGGAACTAAAGGATGCACGTTCATAACACACGCCAAACACACTTTGACTGCATCCATTACATACATGCTCTATAGTAAAGTATATGTGCAGCATATCAGTGGTGTGTGATGCAGGTTGTGTGACTCATGCGTAACAGAATCTGCATTTCCTCTTGACTGTAAACATTTTGTATGGCAGGAAAGATGTGTGTCTCATTTTTTTAAAATGGAATTAATTATCACCATGTCAGAACAGGAGCTAACAGAGAGTGAGGGAGGTTTCAGACAAAGATGGCGTCAGAAAGAGATTGACACATGAACGAGTAAATGTCTAAAGGCAACTGAAAGTGTGAAAAACAGAACTGACAAAAACTTACAAACCATGAGAGGGACTGAACAGACAATACCTCATAAGAGTTGGAGACTCATGCCTGACCAACTCACTCTTTATCACTCTGTATGTGTATTTGTCTGTCTCTGTGTGTGTGTGTGTGTGTGTGTGTGTGTGTGTGTAAAGACCCCTGCCCCTCTGCTGGCCCCGCCTCTCCATGCGCAGCAGCCTAACCGTTCCTGACAGCCAGTGGCTCATTAGAGCTGCTGTTCTATGTTCCTACCTCTATCCACTCGCTCCCAGTTTCCTGGACCCAGCCCCCCAAACAATATGTGTGTGTGTGTGTCAGCTGGCTGCACCCAGGCCAGAGCCGGGACAGGCGCGGGGGGGGGGGGGAGCGGGGAAGAGAGAGGGGGAGTCAAGGCCTATTCACCGGCACAAAGACATAATTAACAAAATTGGCAAATGGTTTGAGAAACTGCCTCTTGAACACTGTGTGCTAGCCTTTGGTTGCTATAGCAACTCAAAATGTGTGGCGATGTGTGTGTGTTGAGTCCGATGTCCATATTAAAAGTCACAAATGACCATCAGTCGCATCGACCACACACACACACACACACACACACACACACACACACACACACACACACGCACACACGTACGTCTTTTCAACAGATGATTTCTGTACATTTCAGTTTTTTTTTGCCATCCCAGTCAACAGTTCACTCTCTATGTTGCAAACCCTGTCTGAGGTATTTAATAACATCAGATTTTTGGCAGATATCAATTTATATAACCTCAACATTCAAAACAAGATTAAATCCAACACAGGAAGGAAAAGGTGTCTGTGCTGTGAAGTCACATCTTCGTCTGTGTCTGTTTCCTCTAAGAATGATCGCAGAGAAGGTGATGACAGTCACACTCACACATCTTATTCACAGAGGTGTGTGTGTGTGTGTGTGTGTGCGAGTGTGTGTGTGTGTGTGTGTGTGTGTGTGTGCGTACGTGTGTGTGTTTGTGTGTCCATCAGCTGACTCCTTTCTGTGAGTCAATGAGACATTGATTACAGTGACAGTGGGACAGACATCAAGGACAAACTGCTTGTAGATCAATAGCGGCATGGCTGCACTCTGTGAGTGTGTGCGTGCTTAAAGCTTGTACTGCTTTTCTGCCATAGAAGGAAACATTTCATATTTAAACCACAGCTGCATAAGACATCACTTTATCTATCAAATATAGATTTCACTGCAACACAAAAGTTGAAGCTGGGTTGATATGTACTGTAGAGCAGCAATAAGTTTAGTCCTCAGAAAGTTGCTCTTTTTCGGAGTTACAGTAAGGTTGCAAGGTTTGTTTTCATCTTCCTCCCGTCGACTCCAGCCTCATTTTGAGGTTAGTTTCTGTAAAGTTGTGCCTTTTGGCACCAAGCAGCATTGTGGTTTGGGAGTTTGAAGCTTGGTTAAAGATAAACTTCAGGTCTGACTGAAGAGTTCACTCTTTCTCGCTCTCTTCCCCTCCCTCTGTCTCTCTCTCTCTGTTTCTTCCCCTCCCATCCCTCGTTCGGCCCCCAGAGTCACAACAAGAAGCAGCAAACAGCTTGTGCATCCCTCGTACCAGGAGAAAATGCCCCATTTTCATCTGTTTGAATCTGACATTTTTGGCACATTAAATATTGGACATTAATAAATTAAATGTAATGAACTGACATGAAAGAAGAAAAAAGTCCAATGGTACAATGCAAGAAAGTATAAAAGGCAAGAGTGCAAAAGAAAGAAGCAAAACAACAACTAAAAAGAAGGCTCAAACTTTTTTCTTTAATTCCAATTAACTATTGCCTTCTGTTGCCATTGGAGATTATTTTTCATGTTCATTTATTCAAACAAATATTGAATAATTTATAGTAGTGGGAATAACAACATGAGAAATCACAAGCAATTGGTGCCAATGGAGGGAAAGGGGTCTGTCTATGAGGAGTGTGGTTGAGGAGCGCTCTTAATAAGTGTGACTTATTGGTCATTTAATCTAATTAGACCTCCGCTGGGTGTTTTGTAACATTGAAATAATCATAACTGCTCGAATGGAGCTGATGCAGCTTATCTATGACCAGCAACTGCACTAATTTACTGGGTGATCAAAATGATCAACTATTTTGATCGGCGATTCAATTTGTTTTATATATTACTGATGTATCAGCTGTAATGTTACTTACTGTAAGTCATTATGTAGACCACTGGCCATGTGTGTTCAACACCTGTACTTACGTACTATGTGGTTCAGTGTTCTGTGTGTCAGTGTGTGTATGTGTGTCACGAGCCTGTATGCAGTATGTAGGTCAATGTAAGTTACACCAGGGGTCACGCCCTATGACTATGTTGGACACATTGACTTCCGCAGATCCCATAGCACTCTTCTCTCCACCCTGTCAGTCCACCTACTATGTATGGGATTCCTTCAAAATGTACAGACTGTTGTTATTGCAACCCTGTCTGATGATTCTGCAAAACCATGGACGTCCAATGACAACCGTTTTTTTATTCTAGTGACAACACTTTCAACATTCTCGCTCTCTGTCATAGGTCCTCCAAAGTAGTCCTCCATATTAGCAAACTAGTCTCTGCTAGAGGTGTCCAGTAAATGTATGGACAAATCTGTCAGTCGCTGTCAGTCGATATTAGATACATATTGAAGTGCAGTTGAATAGTGATGCAGATGAATAGCTTGGATAAAAGTAACAAACTACACTATCAGCAACTACAAATCTCTGAACTGAACTGAACAAAATTATACAAATCAACAAAGTCATTAATAATTTTCACCTCTACTTTCTGCATTGGCACCGAATATTGGTAATGAGCATAAATCGTGTGGAACACAACTGTCGGACATGGATGTAATTCATAGGGATACTAAGCTATTTCTTTTCTCACTGTGGTGTTGTTGTTCACTTATTCATCTCAGGTATAAAAGTCCTGCGCTCACAACTTGAGGAATCCATTGGTAGCAGCACTAGAGACTAATATGTTTCCAATTCCAGCAAGATGAATGGCACAGTGAGCTGGTAACACATTGTCATTTAACAATGAATGAAAACAACAAGTCTACTGTATTTTGCATCTATTCCTATGAGCAGCGTTCTCCCTGTTGAGCAAAGAGTACTGTGATTTACGACACCTTGTTAAAAGGAATAGGTGTGAGATCTCCTGGTAAATTGTAAATCGAGCATAGCAGCAGGCCTGAGCCTGTGTTGCACCTCAGGGCCAATTATCTGTTCCTCACATCCTCCTTTCTAAGCAAAGGCCCCCATTAGAAGTCTATAAAGATATCACAAATGGACCAGAGACCAATTATGTGTCCTCAAACTAATAACAGCAGGTAGACCAAGTGACAACACAGGCGTCCAATCTACATCTCCCTCACATAGCATGTGTCACAGTAGTAAGTTTTCCGTAACGAAGCCCTATAGGTCCAGTCTACCCTGTTGCACTGGAGACAACCACATATATACAGCCTGAATGACTGATATAATAAAAAGTTTCTGCACATTTATTAGTTATCAAAAAGCATTTTTTCAAATATGAAAAGTTCATAATGTTTTCTCAGAATTTTGTTTAAAAGATATCCAGATATAGTTTCTTTTTGATGTTCTTTTGACGTTATACTTTCAAAGTATCACTCAGATGCAGCACACGAAATCTATCGCATTCCCAAATCCCGCTGTGAGTAATTTTTATTTTTTCTTGAGCGCTCCTGACTTTACTGAGAGCGCTTGGCTCCAGCTTCGACAGAAATGCCAAAAAGTGGCACCAGAACCCCAGATCTTCCACCCACGCGCTCCGCCCAAACCTTACAGTCACCCTCCTCTGGATCGAGCATCTGCAGAGGGTTAGGCAAGGTCAACTACGCAGCGATGAAAGAACCACGAGATACAAGTGCAACGACCAGACCAGAGGGGAGGAGAGAGGAGAGAGACGAATGGCAGCGATGAAGAGGAGGAGATAGAGGGGGGAATGGAATAGAACTTCAAAAACAACAACAATAACAGCAAGAAAACAAACAACAGAGAAAAAAACAAGCTAGAGAAAAGAGAGAGGAGCAGAAGAAGCTCAGAGGCACCCAAGGTCCTTGAACTAATTAAGATGATTTGCATTTATTTATGAGGTTTAATGAGCAGCTTTTCAATAGTTTGTTTTCGCCTAATATGAATATTTCCTTTTCATTATGTTACATAGTTGGAGAATCTCATTCTTTCCAATAATCACATCCTGGCTTTTCTGTTTCTGCACATATTGTAGCAGCTAATGTGTGTTTTCTAGTTTGTTTGTTTGCTGCAGATGAACTTCCAAGAGTTTACATGTGTCCTTACAGAGTGACAGCTTTTTGCTTCCTCCTTCTCCTTCTTTTTTTTTTTTTACATATCTATCCAGTTGTACAAAACAAACACAACTACGAAGGTGTCATTGACCTGCTGCAGTGTGATGGTCTAGGAGACATTTTTGCATTTAACACTGTTTTAGCTTCGCTTCAGAGTGATGCTGGCTGTGTGTAACAGTAAAGAGCTTCTTGGATCACCAGCAAGATCATAGCAAAGTGTGAGGCAACCAAAAAAGTATCATCTTTAAAGAGAGGGGAGATTTCAACCAGAGAAGAAATGAATTGAGTGAACAGCAGAAATTATTGGTAACATTCATATGAAGGTTGTGTCTAATACATTGCATAGTATATGTTTATTCATTAGACATTACTATGCATTTATAAAGCTTTATAAAACTCTTTATGACAACTTATAAAGTATAAACTTGACAAGTCAAAGATGCATATTTGATGCTATTAAAACTTCTGACCTCCGTTTTTAAGTAAAAAAAGTTCAGTAGAATAACTTTAAATTTGATGATAACTGGATTTCACATAATGTGCAATATCATTTTGTTTTTTCACTGGGTGAGAGGTGGTGTGAGGAACCAGTAACTTTGCATTTCTATTGCATTCACTAAATATACTGACTGTTTTTCCATCCATGCAGTAGTGTTTCAGATTCTTAGCATACTAGCAGCATGGCTATAGGCAATGTTGGTCTATCGATCGGTCCAACTCTTTGGCCCCAGATTTAAATATTTCATCCTCTGGGGACATTCACGGTGATACAGATTCATACATTTATGTCTTTTCATATAGCACCATCATCAGTTCTTTTTCAAATTGCAGACTCAATTACAATGAACATCAAGTATGCGTGATTAAGTTATAAAATTGTTTTAAGGTAAAGAAATGAAGGAATGTTCAATCAATACAGAAATACTGTAAATTGCATTAATATGTGGCAATTATGAGAAGAAGAAAAAAAGCAGACTTTTGGGATGGATTACACAACTCAAACAAGAGTCCATTAGTTGCGTTGTTTAACCAATAGCTGTCTGGAACTGTTTTTTACAGCATGTGTTGGAAAATGGTCAGCAGGCATATGGCTTATTATTTGTAGTTGAGCAGCTAAAACATGCGGAAAAACCCTATAATTCATAAGAAAAGACCAGCAAACGACTAACCAAAAATTGAGAGAGTTAATTTCCTTAGAACAAATTGTACCCTTGTAAGAATCATGTATCTCCCCCAAATCCCTTACTCTGCAGTGTTTTGGCTTCACATGTGGGACACGAAGTCCACAAATCTGTCTGACTCTTAACGTCAGCGCAGGATGGATTGATTGTTTCCAGCAACATGGTAATCACCACAAAAACAGGGGACAAAATCAATGAGTAATTCCCAGCAGATGTTAATCAAAATCCTGTTTACCTCCTGCTGTAAAGAGGCGCAATTTTCAGATCGTCATTAACAAAGGCCATATTATCCAGCCATACTGGCCTGTACGCCGGATTTCACTGGGAGGCCCTCCAGGAATATGAATCAATGAATGAAAGAATGAATCCACAGTAACACTATTGAATGTTTATTCTGCAGTGTGTGTGTGTGTGTATGTGTATGTGTAATGTGTGTGTGTGTGTGTGTGTGTTTGTGTTTGTGTGTGACCTCCTCAGAGCTGAACCCTGTCGGCTTGCCCAACAGTCCCTATAGCCATATGGCTGACTGTATTTATACATAATGTACTTCTCTGTCAGGTTGGGGTTTGTTTGGAGTGTGCATGTTGTTGAGTGTGCGCTCATACTGTGTGTGTTTGAAACTGCCAGAGTGTATGTTCAGTTGTGTGTTCTCCTC
This sequence comes from Ophiodon elongatus, assembly GCA_016806645.1. Taxonomy (NCBI): domain Eukaryota; kingdom Metazoa; phylum Chordata; class Actinopteri; order Perciformes; family Hexagrammidae; genus Ophiodon; species Ophiodon elongatus. The sequence goes on from JACSYO010002128.1 coordinate 2,681,819, forward strand.
TCTGCATATACTATGTGTGGGCATGCATGTACAGTATGCTTGTGGTTAATATATAGCCAGATGGAGATTACAGCCTTCTTGATTTGGATGTCATGCTTCTAATAAAAGATATTAGGAGTTAAATAGTGTTATATTTCTTTCTGTAGGGCCTCATTTAAGGGTGGATATAACATTGCTTTAACTGCTTTGCTTTTTTTGTTTTGTCAGTAACATCTTGAAGTCAATGGGTTCAGATGCAGAATTAAGGTCTTGCATGAGAGTCAGTCCATAATATTTGTAAGTGCTGTCTGATGTCACTGAAAAATGTTTTGTCCTTTCAAAAAGTGTGCTCACAAAAAATCTCATGTAAGAAAAATAAAACTAATGGCATTTGTTTGTACAAACCTATTATATACCTGTCAGTTATGCAATGGGAGATTATAACAGACGTCTCTAGTTCCCCTTCAGTTCACTTCTAAGTAATTGTTCTTGTTTACAACCATGTATAAAAAAACCTGACTGTTTGCCCTATCGATGGAGTTTCATCAGATTTGCAACACAAGATAATTTCTTCTTAATCTTAGTACGTTTCACTAATCAAAACAAACGGCATACTTGAGCATGCAAAAGACCTGTATACTCACAAATGTATCTACAATTTGTGAGTGGCAATTATTTGTGAAACGGAACGCTGCCACCATTTTCAAATCTGCATGTAAGCATTTCGCTGAGACAAGCACCTGGACTTCTAAGCAATGTTCCTACATCCCCCAAGCACTCGACTGTAAATTGGTGAGCAGTTGGTGGATGAAATATAACAGTATTCCTTCCCTAAAACGCAAACACATCGCAGTTTTACAATCCCCAAGTTTCTGTGTGTGTGTCTGTGTGTTTTACCCATCTTATGGGGACATACATCGTCACACAACATCACATTGTGGGGACACGCCTGCCTTATAGGGACAAAAATCACGTCCCCATAACGTAAATCGTTAAGGATTAGTCTGGTAGCGGTTATGGTTATGGTTAGTGCAAGTTTTCAGGAAATAAATGTAAATCAATGTAATCTCCCCAAAAGTAATGAAAACACAAGTGTGTGTGTGTGTGTGTGTGTGTGTGTGTGTGTGTGTATGTGTGTATATATGTATGCAATGCTGTATATGCTTCAAAAGATAAATCTGCTTTATTACAACTTGGGCCTTATTTTCATAGTTTTAGCCATTATTTAAGTCAATTTACCAAAGTAAATCCTGAGATCTTGGTATGTGGAGACATTGCTACAATATATAATACAAAAAATGTCAGATATAATGCCTCATTGCACAGGAAATGTCTGTGAATGCACAACTATGGCAAGTACAGAAGAACCAGATTACCAAGAGATCGGTCTGTAAACTGTGATGACAGTTTGGATAATAATTTCTCAGACTGTTTTTATAATAAATGCTGACATTTTGTAGTCTGTCACTAGCTCATGTCATCCAGTATTTACCTGAGCTCGACAGCAGCTACCTGACATGAGGCGAAGTATAAGTGGATAAATATAAAGGAGGGTGATGAGGGTGAGAGGATAATCATAGAGACTACTGGATGGTGGAAATTTATTTGACAGCCACTCTACCTCCCAAAACACACCCAATACCCCCACCACTCTCACACTACTACCCTCTCGCCTTTGTGTTTTATCAACATGGGTGTGTGCACAAGCATGTGTGTGTATCTGTGTGTTATGTATGACTGCATATATTTTATACAATTCCACGTGTGCCTATAACATGTATAACTTTGATGTGATTTCATCTGTAGCCTCTTCTCTCTGTGTATATGTGTATGTGTGTGTGTGGTTGCGGGGGGTATGTGTGTGTGTGTGTGAGGGTGATGAGTTGTGACAGGTGTTGTGGCCGCTAGTGCTGTAGGAGAAGGCGGAGGAGGAAGAGGGGAGGGAGTAAACGAGAGCAACACAGATGATTATTTAATTACTGTCTAATACTGTGTACCCCCTACCCCACCTCCCTCTCTCTCTTCCCCTTCTCTTTCTCTCCAACTCTCCTTGCCCTCCTCACCACAGACACACACATACACACACACACACACACACACACACACACACACACACACACACACACACACACCCTTCCGCCTCCCCCTCCTCGTTTTCATCCTTTCTTTATTAATGAATAATCCGGGCCTTTCGACAAATCCGCCAGGGCTTACTGTACCCCCCAGACACTGTGCATGTATTTGTCTGTGTGTGTGTGTTAGCGTATGTGTGTGTGTGTGCGTGTTGTGTTTTTATTGAGGGCATTTTTCTTTATGCATAGATGTGTAAAAGTAGTATGCATGTACAGTACAGTTTTATAGCATACTCACACACCACTGCTTTATATAATTTGGGCGAGTTACACAGTAGCTCTGTGTGTGTGTGTGTGTGTGTGTGTGTGTGTGTGTGTGTGTGTGTGTGTGTGTGTGTGTGTGTTTGCTGTACATACTCAAGTAACTGTCACTATGTAATGATGTTGCAGACACTGGCGGGGTGTGTTGCGTCTCGCCCAATCCTTATCACAGGTGTAGAGTAGAATAGTGTTGTGAGTGTGTGACGTGGCACCCGTGTCCTGCCATTCTCTCACAGTAACAATAGAGATGTGATCACTCTGAGACTGTACAGTGAAAGGCAGTCGGTCACTGAGTTTTGAAAAAGTGTTTAAAACATGGTATTTTGGGAAATGTAGGATCTAGGGTTCGGGGGGCATGTCTAATAGGTTTGCTACTAGCTAAAAGCATAGACTATATATAAGAAGTGGACATAGTCATTGTGGCGCCACCCATTGGTTTATGGACAACAGTTTTGAAGCCTCGAGTTTGGCATTTTGACTGTGGCCATCTTGGATTTCACAACCAGTGAACGGAAGTGACCATATTTGGACTGCGGAGTAACGGCATGGTAACGACCTATCATTCACAAGTTAGCCACGCCCTAAAGCATAGTCTGCTCTATGGTCTATTTTACTCTATATGGGCTCATAATTTCCTAAATGAACATCATGTTGTATTAAAGAAGACTTGAAACTAGCGATTGAGACCATAAACTCATGTTTACAATGTTTAATGAGGTAATAAATCAAGTGCTAAGTAGGGTCATTTTCTCATAGACCCTACTCTCTCAACAAAATAATCTGACATTCTTTTGCAACTAGATGAGTCGCCCCCTGTTGGCAATTTTAAGGCATTTCTGCATTGGCTTCACTTTTCAGAACTGGAGGTTGCTGCTTGGCTACAAGTAATTAATTGTTTCATAGTTTTGAATTAGATCTTTCCACTTTATTTTTTTCTTTGACAGGAATTGCATCACATAAGGAAGCCAAATGTCTAACACAAAGCACTTTTGGGTGTGGAAAATGTTTTCAATATATTGTTCAGCTGCTCTCATGTCTGAGCTAAACTACTGCTGTATTTAACTAAACTCTTCTTCATTCAAAACATCATGACATTTTTTTTTATTCTAAATGATATTGTTTCTGATTTTTTTATTTGATAACTGCATAATAATGGATCTTTAACAGGCTGATAACAACAATTTAGTTGTAGTAGCATTTTATTTGAACCCCAAATTAGCTTTTACAAGCAGTATACTGTACACTGAATACGTGGTTTGTAGCACTATAATCTAAGCACATATGAAGACATTTTAAAATCGTTATTACTTTATACGTCAACAACTATCACTCTCCCGGTTAAACATCTCAAACATCTAGTGTATAAACAGTTAATGAATGGTTGAGGATATAATATAACACATAACTGTATTCATCATGATTCAATATTACATTTGAATATGAAACATTATTTGTTTATTGCATTTATTCTGATTATTTATATTTATATGTGAAGTAGTGTGATCATCATAAGTCATAGTAATACAAATAATTCCTTTACTGTATATACACCAGTTATGGATGCTTCATAGGATAATTTATAGTTGTTGACAAATAAATGAATACATACTTCAAAATGTCTGTATTTCTGCTTACATTTGCATTACAGTGTGTTATAACCATTCGTTAAGCATTCACTGTCCAGTCTTCACCCTCTGCCTTCTCTCACCCTTCCTTCATCTCTCTCCCACCTCTATTCGCTCTTCTCACCTCGTTTTTCTGACCCCCTTCATCCTCACCTCACCTCCCACCTCTCCACTTCATCTCCACACCTCTCCCCTCACTCAGAGCTCCCTTCTCACTTCTCCTCTCCCCCCCTGCACCTCCTCCTCATCTCACCTCCCTCTCTCCCTCCTATCCTCTCCATCTTCCCATCGCCTCCCTCTTCTCTTATCGCTCTCGTTAATAATTCAACAGCAGTGCACACATGAGTGGTCATCGCGGAGCTTCACATGGGGGATCTAGAGGACAAATGAACCATAAGGGTGGAGGAATTAAAAACTTCCCCACGGCTCCACTACAGGGCCGGAGGAATCTGCCGCCTGCCTGCCTAGCTGAAGCCCGTCTGTGCGTCCTTTCCCTCTCTTCCCCCCGCCGTTAAATGTTAGCACGCCTATTTCAGGGTGGGGTGGGGGGTGTGGGGGGGGGCTTTAAATGCTAAGTATGCCCTGAGTGGGGACCGCCTGGTGACATTTTGTCTCTTCACACAGCTTGTTCTCCATTAGAGAGTTGCAGAGACACTCTTTGTGTGTCAGCGAGGACGCACTCGTTTGTGCAGCTAAAAAGACAATGGGATGCAAACACAAAAATGTAAATTATAGATACTAACACATTCCACGACATTTACTCATGTGAATGTAGCAGCTAGTGAATAAAGCCCCTATTGAAATAAACTGGATAAACATGATGTATACATTCTTTTTTCATGTTTAAATCTGCAAGAATAACTGGGAAATATTTACTTAATAAACTATATATTTTCTGGATTTATTTCCTCAGCATTTATCTGCCAACATTGGGGTTGAAAATCAACAGTATCTCTCATTCAGTTGGTTGGTACTTAATTTATCTTAGCTGTTAGAAGAGTTTGTTGAAAATATGCTGTTATTGTGCTGCGGTCCTTTGTGGAAGCCTGTTTATCAAACTTATCATACTATGTGTCCACATCAGTTTGAGTAACATTCTTCTGAGCAAGATAGATTTATTATATTGCATTCTATTGATTGAAATCTTAACCAATTTCAAACATTTCAAATGTTGTATGTGGTAATTATTGTAAATATTCTGAATGAATTACGTTCTGAATTCCGTTCAGGTGAAATCTCTCTATTGATCCTTCTTGGTCATTCGTTGAGTATACATAATGAAAGTATACAAAATGTAATATCGATATGCTAACAAACCAATCAAGTGGCCTTGTCATGTTATTCCAAAGCATTTTAAGTTTCATGAGCCCATTTAATTTTGTATTATGGAGTGTATATAGAAGTTAAATTACCTTCCTTTATTATGTGTTTAGAGATTGAAGTGTTTAATAAGTTCCAACTTATAATGGAATAGTTTCACATACTGTAATAACAGTGAATAATGAAATATAAATATAATTTAAAAAATCTAGCCATTTTCTTCAACAACTGGGCAAACTCCATTTGCCAATGAAGATTGTGTGATATGGCAAGGTCAAGAATAAACTTTAAACTGTTTGTGTAAGTGTAGCATACTGACTGCATCATGAAATGTAACACTTTTCAAAGTATATTGCTGTTTTTAAGAAACATGTCATAGCTTTTTACATGTACAATAATGTTTCAAAAATATGAATGCCACTGATTACCTGTTGAATTCTATGTTTGGCAGTATGATGGCAAAATCGTCAAGGATTTCTATTTCAAGCTGTAAAACATTTCTCATCAACAACCCACAAGCTTCTGACCACGAGTTCTGAAGCATTCGTATGTTTACAGCCGCTGTCTGTAACGGCCTGAAACGAAAAGGCCAAATAAACACACGCTGTCTTGACCGCACTTACTTTTTAATATAGAAAGATCGACAGCGCCTTCTACACCTTTAGTGAAGCTTTGCCTGCTGAAACACCTTTTCAATTCCACACTCAGCTTGTGAATGTCGAATGTTTACTGGTAGAAGAAACAGTCTGGACACACATCTGAAAAGTTGTTAAAGATACCAAGCAGTCATCTCAGCCCAGTTACATGCATTGATGCTCTCATCTCCAAGGTAACAGCTTCAAACTGCATCAGGGCTCAGAGTTCACATCGGATCCTGAGAAGCATTTTATTTTTCTCTGAAATATTCCTCTATTATCAACAGAACACATCGACATCTCTATATTTCCCAGAGTTGAGCTCGGTCTGCACCATCTCTAGTGTCTCATGAGCAGAAACAAGTTTGTTGTTTTGTTCTTCAGGAGATGTGTTTTGAAAGGAAGAAATTCACGAAGAAATCATTTGTGAACAAGTGTTGGGATGTACTGTACGGTTACTGCTCCGGTGTTGTTCAAGTACAGAGGTCTGACTCCTCAGAACTCAGGATCACAGTGGGGGGGAAATATGTACATCACGGTGAGCGCATACAGACAAACACAGTCACACAGACACAAAAAATAGTGTAGAGAGATTGTTGACTTGTTCCCCCCTCCATCAATTGTACCATTTGTATCATCTCCGCTTGGTCAGTCTATAAAGGAGGGGAGCGTCTTGTTTTATCTTATGCAGAAAATACCCTGTCTTTCCTTTACTGAAGCTTGTAGTAAAGAAACAGAACAAGAGAAGAAGAGATGAGCGGCAGGTCGACTCACTCGGCGGAAGGAAGAGGACGAGGTGCGATTTGTTCCAACATCCTTTTGATTTCACCACAGCAACAGTTCTGTCAGTCAAGGAGCCGAGAAGCGGGCATATGTCACGGCATAGTTGCTATGGTAATGACAGGCACACTGATGACTCAATGTGACACATGGAAATACAACAAACAGACTGCCGGCCAACACACACATACAACTGAGTCAGCAAGGCTATGCAAGACACAATCACGCCCGACAACAAAAACAAAAACACTGTGGCAAAATAACACACACAAACACAAACACAAACACAGCATTACAGATTGTGTACAAAGGTTGGAAACACAAACAGGTACAAGTTCAATGAAAACAATACTCATCAGAGATACATTGATAGTAGCAGTCCTGAACTGGCAACACTGGGAGGCATCACGTGACATCACAGGGCCGAGCAGATGGAGCCACATATCAATAAAGCAACTGCATCTTATAAGCTGCAGTTGCTCCGTCTATAATATAGACAGTCGAATAATTCAACCTGAATTAACACCCTGAGGATGCACACAACAGCGCACAAGTGCACCTATACATGTGTGCAGTTGTGGGGCGGTTGGGGTTGGAGAGAGAAAGGACAGAAAGTCATTGTGCCCGAATTAGTCTGGACGGTTGAAATGAAATCTAAAAGACTAATTAGACACCACAGCATCCGACCAGCTAAAAATTAATAAATAAACCCGTAAGAAATAAATGTGAACTTGTTAATCATTTGATAGTGTGAACCTAGCTCAAAACTCTAAATTTGTGAACAGTGAACTACTTGTCTATTATAATCCGTGTGAACTGAACTTTGACCTTAGACATTACTGGCTAAACACACCTCCTGTCACTTCATATCTCGTGTGCAGAAGGTACTCATATAACTCTTGGCAAGAAACAAAAGTAGCATATTCTCAATGTGTGGGACTATTCCTTTAATCATGCTTTAGCTAGAAGTTGATATTATATGTAAAACAACTTATATACTTCATAGCAAACATGTTACAGTCACATTAGTTAAAACATCAGTAAAGTATTGGTAGGTATGGTTGATATGTTTTAAATCAACATTTCCTCAATAGATTAATAAAATTATAATCCGGGCGGCATTGCGTTCCCTACAAACATATTTGCTAATACAAACCAATCGTACATGAACATAACTTTTAGGAGGCGGGGTTGAATAGTGGTATCATAGAGTATCTGAATAGGTAATATGAGCACAGGTCTGATACTGCTTCCTAAACATCAACAATTAGGGCTTAAGGAAGAGAGATGATATTATATGAAAAACAACCACTCCATTGTCCTTGTTTATATGCCTGTGAATGCAGTGTGTGTAACAGCTATGCCCGTGTAGTACTGTGTACATGGATACGTTTTTTTCTCAATATTTGGCAGCAGCAGGTCTGACGATAATCTCACAGACGAGACACCTGACCAAATAGTGGCTGAGGAGCAAAGGTGGTTTTTACTGTATATCAGTAAATCAAAGAACAACAAAAGTGTCTTAATGTTACAGCTGCTATAAAGCTTTGTCTTGGGGTTTGGTTCAAATATATACTTCATGTTTGCATCCAGCAGTTTTCGAGTATGAGTGTATGTGGTCTGTCTGGCAAAGCTGTAGTGAAGGTAGATACTCTTAAGCGTTGACTTCAGCCCTGAGGCTACAGAGTGCTGTCTACAATGAGAAACGTACCAGACTTGATGAAGGAGGGAAGAAAATAAGGAAAAATAGATACTGTAAGATGGAAAAAAAACACCAAAATAATAGTAAATCTTCTCTTTTCAACTGAACAAGTTTAGTTTGCAGATATATGGTTACTTAAATTATATTATGATATTTCACCTTACCATTCAACATCATGCAGAAATACTTGCTGTGGTTTGAAGAGAAGCAGCTTCATTTAAATTTGATGACATCTAAGTACAGTAGGGCTTACTGTACTCTGGCTCGGAGAGAGAGCGAGAGAGAGAGAGCGAGAGAGAGATGGAGGGGAAGCGAGAGAGTAACTCAGACCATCAGGGAGAAAGAGAGGTCCACATAAGAGCACACGAATGAGCTTTACATGTAGGTTTGTCTAGACACTCAGGACACCTCTGTGCACAAATGGAGCACTTTACAAGAAAGACCCATCTACAAGTCTCATCCTCTAAAACTCCTCTCCATCCTCATCAACACAGACACGCACATATCTTTCTCTTACCAAAACACACATCTTCATCATCATGACCTGTCGATTTTAGATTGTTTCCTTGGGCGACGAGGGGGAGGGGAGGGAGAGGAAGACAGCAGCAGCAAACTAAAATTACTTTACTAACACGCTTCTTAGTGGCTTCATCATTTTTGGGTGGCAGTGCCATGCTCAATGCAGAGTCCTCTTAGCTCAAGATAAATTGACCTTCACTTATGGTTTCTCCTGTTTTGTGCAGTTTAAATATTTCTATTATTGAAATCAAAACTATAATATGAATTATATTAAATTAGATTACAGCAGATTAAGTGGGTCAAGTACAGAAGATTCTCAAAAAGTGACCCATTATTTATCTCAATTTCAGAGTGAACCTGACCTTTATAATAGTGGCAGGGCTTTATTCCTAATTTTGCATGTTTTATCAAGCATAAATATCATATTTTAGTAAGATTCACCACTCTGCAGGTTTAAATGCTGTTTGGTGTTAAGCTCTTGTTAATGAAGCCCAACACCTCCTGCACCGATGTTTCACTTTAAAAGCATTCTCGTGGCTCAAAGAGCATTACTGCTTGCAACCCATATTGGCCTGGATCAAAATGATATCCAGTCTAGTTTGATTAGGCTATCTCAGAAACTGCTGTTCTCCTGGTCTGAGGAATCATGGTTTCTCGTGATTTGGCATAAACAACATGACTCCATGGATCAATCCAGTCTTGTGTCAACATTTCAGGCTGCTGGTGGTGGTCTAACAAAGTGGGGAATATTTTCTTGGCAAAAGAAGAAATAGAGTTTGCACACTAGCTAATGCTCCCATGAACATTTACCCACGTATGTTTGCCTCCTCCTTATTTCCTGTTGTCACAATAAATGCCCCTTTGAAGTACCTATGGTGTTATTTATTTGGATATACACTGCATCTAACATCCCAACAGGAAAAGTCAACAGATTAATATATCCTTCTATAGTATACTGTTGTCCTTGCTGTCAGCTTCTTGTAGCCGAATGCCCAGAATCTATAATAGACACTGCAGCACTAAACCAAACCAACATCGCCATGTTTCTTCTTTTTGTCAAGCTTGTCCAATCTAGCAACAGTAAGTAAGGTGGCGGGACTTGGGATGGGCATTGTTTAAAAGCCACTGGCAACCTGTGTATTGTTGCAGACTGTTTATCCCTTTATGAACACACTCATCTTCTAATGTCCAAGGATTACACGCCATGTCACAAAGCACACGTCACCTCAAACTGGTTCAGCCAACATTAGAATGACTTCAGTAAACTCCAATGGCCACAGTCACCAGATCTCAATCCAGTAGAGCACCTTTGTGACGGTGATGGTAGAACAGGAGAGTTGCAGTATGAATGTGCAGCTTACAAATCTGCAGCAACTACATGATGCTATAACGTCAACATGAAGCAGTATCTCTGGGGAATGTTTGCAGCACCTTGTTGAATCCATGTCACTAAGAATTCAGGTCTGTTCAGAGGGCAAAGGGGGGACTTACCCTGTATTAGAAAGGTATATCGAATAAAGTGTCTGTTGAGTGTAGAAGCCTCTGCAATTAAAGACGGTTAATAAATGAACAACAGGGTGTCTGTTGAAAAGAGAAAACCCTGAAGATTGTTGAGTTTGACATGAATGATGGAAATTATGCTGAATTTACCATGTGAGCCATTATAGTCCAGGTAATTCCACCCCTCTTCCATGGTTTTCAACCTGGTCTTTATTTGTCCGTGCCGGACGAGAACCATTACCTGAAAACTGTTGATTTGTCTGAGAATTTACAGTAATTCAGGCTGTAGAGCTCAATTACAGTAATAGATTTTAAAATAATTATCATTTTTTATAAATATTTTCTCACTTACCAACCAAAGAAAGGGAATCATGGTGTGAAGATGTGTTTACATTGCAAGTAAGACTGATTTAACTGCAGGTCTAAATTACAGATTGTGTCATAATTGTTTGTGCATGTCGGGGTGTGCTTGTGCATGCCTGCGTGTGTGCGAGTGTGCCCTCTCAGTACTATGATTGGAGTTATCCATTATTGATGATGTCCTGATGAGATCAATCAAGACAGAGTGTTCTCGTCTTTCGGCTGCTGAAGCTGATAATGCCGTTATGACATACTAATCGTCATGTCATGAATATTTAAATCAAAAGGAACACACATTCCATATTCATTTTTGTTTTGCTTTTTTTAAATATTTTTCTCCCGTCTAGTTACCCCCTCATAATCCATTTCTCAGTTCATTCTTTCATTTTAAGCTATATTTATTGAAAATGTACATTCTCCATCTCATTTTCTGTGAATCTGACTTTCAATATTGGAGAAATCGTTCTTACAGAATATAACAGATCTGTATCTTTTCACGGGCTGCGCTCTCTTCCTCAGCCGTGACCAGAAGTCCACAGAGAACCAAACCACATCTCTGTTGCATCTCCATCTTTTCTGTTCTGCGTCTGCATTGTTGTTTTATTTACCTCAGAGACAAACACCATATTTATTCATGATTCCTCACAAAGTGCTGGTAAAATAAACATTTGTTTCCTCCTAATGAAAAGCATGTTTCCGAAATGAGTTGTTTGTTTCGTGCGCAACCCCAAACAACTTGCTCTCAATAAAACAAATATGTATGAAAATAAAAAGGCAATAATGCGATTGGTTAGTGTAAATACACTTGTTCCCACAATTATCCTATGGAGGCAGATCAGTAATAATTCATAAACAAAACAGCTAACTATATTCATAATTCATGAGAGGAGAAACATATACAATCGAGTTATTGCTGCAGCTTACTGGGTCAATGTGAAGCACAACAGAAGATGCTAGCGTCCTAAATGAGGGTTTGAAGCGTCGCATCAGTAATACGGTTTTCAGATTCAAAAGTGCACAAAAACATGATACAAAAGAAAGTTGTTAGGTTGTTAAGATTTTTACAATACAGATACAAAATGAGATTGTCTTCCTACCAGTTGTATCCCTCCTTCCATCCATCCTTCTACCCATCCATCAATACCTCCATACCTCCATTTATTCCATCCATCCATCCAGCTTACACAAACACAGCGTTGGTATTTACAATGGGGAGTGAGTGCTTGTGTGTGTGTGTGTGTGTGTGTGTGTGTGTGTGTGTGTGTGTGTCCCAGTCTGTGCTGGCTGTAATGAATGTTTCAGAGCTTAAATGGAGGCAGACATATTGAATCTTCACTTCTCCTTGGGAGAGGCCCCTGGCGCGCGCGCACACACACACACACACACACACACCCACACACACGCACACACACACATATATAACCAAGGCTAGGAAGTGCTGTGTGGGAATATTCATACAGCATTAAAAATTAATGGGTTGAGAAATACCAAATATGGCATGTGTGCGCGCGTGTGTGTGTGTGTGTGTGGCTTTACATATCAATATATAAAAAAAGGTACAATCCTGTGTACATAAAGTTACAAGGTGAGGAGTTGACTACAATTCCCAAGATTAATTCTGATAAGATACATCAGATCACTGAGCCTAAAATTCTCTTATGTGCACCCCTAAGACAAATTCGTCAATGAAGTGTTTTGAATTTACTACGGCTTCTGGACAAAACATGATTCTTCAGAAACAAAGTAGAAATAATATAATACATTTGAGGTAAACCTCTAGCATAGTATCGTTACATTGTCCGGGTGCTGTGGTCCTATGTTTAGTGAGATACAGAATGTGGAAAAAAAACTTCCAGAACCTAGACTACTGGTTTGCCCACACTAGACTGCTCTTGCTCCCTTTTGTAGTTACACTTGTTATCTGTCTAATGACTTATTTCTGATGTAATTCAAACTCTGACTATCTGTTGAAAACTGATACCAAAGCGGCAAAACAATCACCCAGTCAAGAAATCTGTTGGAGCCATGAGCCATGTTATTGTTTTTTGTTACCGCTTCAGTCTACAGACTGTATCCACCAAAGCTCGGCTTCCCTGCTTTATTTAAATGTGTCTTGTATAAATACTGACGTTAAGTGTGTGTCTTAAAGTGAAGTATAGGTTCCCCTCATAGGTGGTTGGGGGAGAGAGGGATCAAAAAGTAATGTTCTCTTAGCGAAGCTCTCTAGACCTCTTGGGATCTCAACGAACATTACAAGTGGCTTTTGTTCAGAAATACTCACATGTTGACACACACACACACACACACACACAAAAACACTCACTCCCCGTTGTAAATACTAACGCTGTTGTTTGTATAAGCTGGATGGATGGATGGAATAAATGAAGGGATGGAGGTATGGATGGATGGATAGAAGGATGGATGGAAGGAGGGATGGATGGAATAAATTGTGGAATGGATGGAATAAATGGAGTGATGGATTGATGGATGGATGGATGGAACAAATGGATGGATGGATGGATGGATGCAATAAATGGATGGATGGATGAATGGATAGATAGATGGAGTAAATAGATGGATGGAATAAATGGCGGCATGGAACGATGGAATAAGTGGATGGAAGGATGGATGGATGGAAGGAAGGATGGATAGATGGATGGATGCAATAAATGGATGGATGAATGGATGGATAGATGGATGGAGTACATGGATGGATGGAATAAATGGCGGGATGGAGAGATGGATGGTAGGCATTGCATTACATGCTGGCTGACCACAGAGGTGAAGCCTCGGGCACAAGGCTGTTTCTCTATTTATCTGTCTCTTTTTCACTTTGATGAACCACTTTCACTCCTTCACTCATTTTCATTTGAATGCCTAAAGTATTGAATTAGTCTTAGAAGAAAACTAACCGCAGTTTCCATTCCTTCGTATTGCCTTTTCCAACACTTCCTCTCTACAGCACTTCTCTGGTTCTGTAGCTGCTCTGTCTGCAAAGATACAAGACTACCATCATAACACTCTCTCTCTCTCTCTCTCTCTCTCTCTCTCTCTCTCTCTCTCTCTCTCTCTCTCTCCCTCACACCATCACCCCCTACTCTTGATAGGCCAGAGGGGGTTCCATTAGCTCCTACCACCTGCTGTGATACACCCACACACACACACACACACACACACACACACACACACACACACACACACACACACAAACCCTCACTTGCATGCACTTGTGCAGAAACATACTGTTCTTACTGACTCACTATTACTTTCTTTCTAATGTGTATAAAACATAACGGCTCTGTATTTGCTGTACTTGTTTTTGCATTTCTGTGTGTTCGTTAATTTATAAAGAAACAAGATTTACAGTAGTGCTTCAAAAAATGCTCAAATTATTTACACAGCCCAAGAAAAAAATGAAACAATATCAGGGAAAAATACACCGTTATAAAAGTTCAAAATAATAATTATAAAAATAATCTTATAAAACGTATTACAGCAGTCAAATGTATCAAATAATCACTCTCTAAAGAATGGTTTCTTTCAGTGTTAAATTATTGATACATTAACCTGCAAGTTACGTTTTAATAGTGTTGCTGACTGCTGCATATACTGTTTAAACTAACAATGCATCATATTTTGTGATCCCACTGAATACTTTGCATTTAAAACCTTGTAGTGTAAGCAGGCACAATCAAATGTGCCCCCATACATCTGACACACATGACTAAAGTATCAATCTCTCAGAATTGTAAAAAGAAACAGAAATTATGTTTCTTACTTGTCTATATGTAACAAATCTGACCATATCGCCCCCTCATTTGTCCTTCTTTCCCTCCCTCTTCACTTCACCTACTCTCACTCCATGTCTTCCTTACTGTTCTCCTCCTCGTCCTTCCCACATTTCGATTCTCTCCATCCCCCCCTCTGTCCCATGCCCCTCCTAAGCTCAGTAGCCGTGGCGAAGACGGGGCGATGCGCTGCAATTACTCTAATTGATTGTGACTTCTTCATTTACATGACAAGTGCGCAGCGGTCCTGGGAACCAACGGCCTGCTTTCTGCACCCTGCATCAGTTCTGGTCAGCCCGGGACTGTGGTCCTGTGGGTTTTTAGGGGAGGGGGGGGGGACTGTGAGGGAGACAAAGGGGGTCTAGCATTGGATGCTTTGGGGGTCACCCGGGTTTGGAGGTCCCAGACCTAAGGGAGTGGCCGACATTGGATGGAAGTTTGCAGAGTAACTGGGATGAGGAGTCTCAGAGTTCTGTCAGATGGAGCATTAGGAGCGTATCTGTAAAAAGGTGAGAGTACAAGTACAGAGTGGTGATGAAGAAAACAAGACGCAGGTGAAAGTTTTCCTAGTTTGGCTTCTGTCCACACATAAAATGTTCTCAGAGAATCTGAGCCACAGAAGTCCTAATATCGCTGATTGAGGATACGTTGGGAGGATTCTGCACTAGGAGTGACAACTTTCGCGGGTTAAGGGTGGTTGTTGGCTGGACGCTGCACAACATTACTGTCTGTTTCTCGACATTCCTCCTGCTCATCGTTACGGCGACGCTGCCACCCCCACCCCTAACAGGGCAGCAATTTCAAACAGAGAAACTTCTCATTAGCGTGGCTGGTGTGCATATATGTATGTGTGTGCACGCCTGTGTGTGTGTGTGTGTGTGTGTGTGTGTTTGGCACTGTTAGTTTAAGCATTAACAGTGTCCTCAGCTGAGCTATTCTTATGGTAATTCAGGAGTTAGGTATTCATTCGGGTGGATGGCTCTAATGTTTACTTTGCAGATAAAAAGGGTTTTATTACCAGCTGAAGTTCACTTGTCAAGACAAATCAAATTTGAACAGCCATTCTGCAGGAGAGGCAGTGCACATATACTCAATAAGTTAGTAATGTTTATATGGAGCATGTGATTATTACCTTACACTGTATGTAGAGAGAGGACCAACACTTCCCCCCCTACGAAGACGTGTGAGTATTTGTTTTGGTAAAGTAAATTAACTATCTGATATTTTCATCCAAAGTATTTCTTCTCTCTGTCATTAACCGATACAAGCAACCCATCTCATGTACACTGCAGAAAAACAGGGTTAGGACCTCAAACAGCAGGCATGGACAGCAACTGGCAAACAGGCAAACAGGCAAGAAGAGTTCCTTAATGTATGGAAATGCAGCAAGAACACCACAGTAAACGTCTCTTCGCACCAAAGACACACCATACGGCTAGGATTGTGAGGGTTGGTATGCATAACCTCCTCAGACATGCACATCATTACATTAATGTGATGGCTCTTTTAAATGTTGCTCACTAATCTTTTACGTGAAAGTCAGGACCACTATCTCACTTGGTCAGACCAAGTATAATTTCTGTAACACTTTCATAAGTCTAAATTGAATGCAATTGTAACTGTTGTACGTTTGAAGCAAAGCAGGAAGTTGGTATATGTTACAGTATTATAAAGCCACAAAGTCAGCGTAGAGAAGAAGTTGGGGGGATGGATGGGTTTCCTTCTGACAGTCAACTGTGGTTTGCTTTGATTGTAACCATGATGACGAAGGTTCCCTATAGGCCTAAACAAGCACTTTTAACCCAGACCAAGATTTTTTCCAACTTTCACAAAGTCCTTATGTCAACCCAAACAGTGATCTTTCTCTAAATGTAACCAAGTCTTTTTTTCTTGGCAATTTATGTGAAAGACACACCTGTATGTATTTTTAAAAAAGGCATTACTCACTTTTAAAGTGTAACAGATAGATAATATCAGGAATAGTACATATTCCACATCTGAAAAACCTACATGACATGCCTACTCTGTAATTCATCAATCCAATTAAGCTCTTTAGTTGGGATACTTCAGCATGTGTGTAAAACCCACTTGCTTTCTCCCCTCTGGTGATCACCACAGGAACTGACCTGACGTAAGGTCAATGATGTCAGTCTCGACCTCTGGTGACCTCTGCGGGGACCCTTGACTGCTGAGAAGTCAAACAATGGAGTGTCTCCCTCAGGGGTCAGAAAGAGGAGACAAAGTGACAAAGTGACAAAGACAAGAAGTAAAACAGGTCTTAAACTTAGACTGAGGTTAGTTGAACATGGCAAAATGGTAAATGAATGTGCCGTGTTTTAAAACATTGCCGCTAACGTTACTGAGATATGGAAGGAGACATGAAACAAGAGGAAAGGGAGAAAACAGAGCTTCAGACGAGTGTGAAAGAATGTTACCTGCATTAAAGAAGGTGCTCTTTAACATGTGATTAGATTGTACCTCCCCATGTGATGAATTTCTAATTAGGCTTTTTTCAATATACATTGTGAAATCCAATTAGTCCACACAAAAACGGAACATTACTCTCCCAAGGTGATGATAGATTAAAATAGATTGGCAATTTCAACTGATCCTTTAAAAGATGCTTCATCTTACTTTTTCTCATTACTCTATCCTTGTCAAATCAGGCACTCTAATCACAGGCAGGAAAATTATCTACTTCCTACTTTGATAGCCTTTCCTACATTTTAGTAAAATGTAACCTTAAACTTTGAAATCTGATTAAACAAAAATCCAAAATGCACAAATGCATAAACTCTAAGTCTGCCAATAAAACCAATTATTTGGAATGAATGTAGCATTGCCAAGAACAACCGTTCAAGCAATGCATTACCAGTCATTGCCACTCGTGTTAGCAGCATTCTTCAACCACTCAAATGACTTTGCCATTGATGATCACATATACTTGAAACTTGATTGAGACTTAATCAACTTCAGACTTGACTTATTGGCCTAAGCTTCTGTGTGATTTCCCAAAACAAGAACCAAAACTCTTTTCATTTTAAGGTTGCCACTGTGAGTAATTTTGGTGTGATGTGTTTTCATCGGCCTTTGGTGCAATCTGGAGATTTACTAAGCTGCCAGTATGTGCAGGAAGTACAGGATGGTGCTGGCCAGTCGATAAAGTAGAGGGTGGACAGAGTGCATTGTGGCAGAGAAAGATTAATTCTTGGCTACAACATGCTGACGTTATGATGGAAATTTGGTGTGAAAACTATGCACATATTTGAATTGTAAAAGTTCAATTGATAGAAGTAAATCAATGCTTTTTAATTTTTTTATACTGTTTTACATGCTGGAAAATTGGTCAAAACAGGGAAGTCATACTTATTTTCATTGTTTTGGAAAATGAAATTGAAATTGTGTTGAAAGGCCTCCATTTTCTAAACAAAATGTTATTTTTTTATGACAATACAAACTATTGTGAAGTAACACCAATACATAATAATATAACTCATAATTATTTATTTTTATTTTGGTAACATTTTTACAAACTGAGCAAGAACAATATGTAATTTCCATAGGAAATACAGTTGCGACTTAAGAAAAAGGTTTTTCATCCAGATGGTTTGAGGTGTGTTTAAGGATTATGGAAATACTTTCAGGACATCAGCAAGTGAAACAACATTTTTCAAAAACTGACGGGTATTACTTATGCAGAAAATCAGCTGCTTAATGCTGTGACTCAAATGCAATGCTAATATATGAGAGGCACTAACTGGGGCTATCTTGTTCAATTCAATATGTTTTTAATATGTTGTTTTGTAGAAAACTACATGTGATAAAATCACCATCTGAAACTGCAGTGAGTTTTTTTTAAATGTAAATGTGAAGCTTCCAGTTTGTATATCATTGATGATAAAATGTTCATAGATAATCTGAGTTATTCATTATTGTGTTAAATGTTAATATTTTGGTAGTATTGTTTATCAACATATCCCTGCTAGTGATGGCCAGTCCACTCCTGTGCATATGTGTACAGTAGCACTTTCAAACACAGTAATGAGGAGAGGTTTCATGCCACATATCACCTTTGTTAGTTGCTGTCTGTGTGTGACTGTGACCTGCTTTCAAGCAGTTTGGAGCACAGTTGCTTTGAGGTTGCATCACTTAGACCTGCAACTGTGTTTGAGTGGCTTCCTCACTTTGATCTAATGTAACTATCAAAGACACCGCCAGAGAAACATGTTTGTTCTGCAGCTTGCTCATGTAATTTCAATTGAACAATTGAGTGCATCTTCAATCTTATCTGTCTCTCAGTGTATAGACACACCGACACATGATGGGGGCTTTTACAAGAAAATCTTTTTCTCTCACTTCCCTCTCCAGTTTGCCTCAAGGAAGCTGCTTTTGGTGCTTTGGCAGCCATAAACGCCAGTATCACTGCAATATAAAAGAGTGATTGTTTTTTATTCTCTGGAGGCTTTGTGTCCTGCAGAGATAGTGAGCTAGGTGTGTTCTCAAAAAAAGCTGTGTGCCCATGTGTGTGTGTTTTCTCAGCGATGCTTTTGTTGACTGTGTGAAATATACACTTTCAAAGTTGCCTTTTGAAGTTGTGGATCCTCAGAGAGAGAAAAGCAAAGAGAGAGCTCGGAGATAGTGACAAGGTAAAAAGGTATGAGGTGTGTAAAAGGACAGGACACATAAACACACACACACACGGACATGTGATCACTGATACACACACACACACACATACACACACACACACACACACACACACACGCACACACACACACACACACACACACACTCTCCGTCTCTCAGCAGGCTGCCAGATTCCCTGCTGAACAAGCCAAGGATGAAACCCAAAGCTAACGTGTGTGTTCTCTCTCTGACCACAGCTGCTCCGCTCTCACGCTCCCTGAGGTGTGTCCCTCACACACACACACTCACGCACACACACATACGGATAAACACACACTACTGGGACAGGAGAGTGACTGAAGAAACAGAAACACAGATAATTTGATAAACAGAGGGAGAGGATTTGTTTTACTCCGCCAGCCTTGTCACCGCTGTCATCATGGTATCATTCAGAGTCAGGTCACGACCAGAGAGGCATCGGAGATGAACTCACGGTGAAGCCACAGAGGAAGAGAGAGGAAGAGAGAGAAAGAGAGGAAGAGGTCATGACCACTGTGACACAGAAATGAACCCTTCACTGCCATCAGGAGACTGAGCAAGAGAGAGAGAGAGAGAGAGAGAGAGAGTGAGCGTGGTGTAGGATGGTATATTGCTAACAAATTAGTTTTGGCTCGTCTTTAGAGATTGGCCATTTTGATTGGCTCCCCAGGTCTCTATGGCACACAGCAATTAGGAACCACACAACCCCTGCTCTCCACAGAGACAAAAGCTGGAGACGCTGCTCCTGCTCTGCCATGCTGACTGAACCCTGGCTGGCTTCTGGTGAGGGGAAACGTAGGGGAATGAGGAATGAGAAGGAGACAAATAAATACACTTTCTCATGGTTTGTACTTTAGTTAGAAAAAAATTCGAGGAACAAAAGTAGATTCGCCAACAACATAGGTATATTTTTGACAACAAAATCCTTCATGTGTCCTTGTTAATCATTCATGTGTACTCCGGTGCACAATGCTAACACTTAATATACACCTAGACTATGTCTTCAAAAAGCCAGTTACCCCTAAAAAGGCAGTGAAGTCTGTACTTCCACATTAGCATTTTCAGGTCATTGCGTTAAGATTTCAAGGGCATAGGTTGAACAGAAGGGATGTAGAAACATATTCCTACCAACATTTTGGGAGGACAGAATTGTCCCTAGTAATATTTGAGCTAACTCTGTAACATTATTCTGAGAGTAAACAGACACAAACACACACAGAGGAAGAGAGGAGCAAAATTGCTTGTTGAGCATGGAGAAATGCTCTTCTGGTGTGAGCAGCATGGTTGTAGCAGCTATGAGGTCACCTAGGTCCAGGCCTCTGTAATTATTTCCTAAAAAGCCTACAGTCTCCCTGCATCTGAATGACGTGAAACCACTTGAAACTGACAGCTATCAACAAGACAGATATCTGTGCGGGTGAGGTGACACAGCGATGTCCTGTTCACTGCAGCGATCTCCTCTGAGCTCCGTCGGGTTTGAACTGCTGGTTTGAAGGTTCATGGTGAAGTGGATGTAGCCTGCTCTTTATCAGAGTTGGCTGAGTTAATATTTCTGTGGACAACAAGCAACAGTAAGATGTATGCCTGATCAGAAGTGTTTTCTGTTAGTTTTGGTTTTATAGGGCAGATAACAGTAACTGTAAGAGATTAGGCTACAGGCGAGAGAATGTTCATATCTTATCTTTACTGCCACACAGCCCCTGACCAGGCTTGAATCAGTTTCTTCTAAAAGCGCAGTTTTCCATACTAACATCTTGTTTTCGAAAAGCTCTGCTTTCCGGTGTGAAAATACACACGCTTCCTCTACTTAATCGTGTGATAATTATTACCACGGCCAGAAAACGTCATAGTCACCAGCACCAAGTATCAGGCATATTTTAGCAACTTATTTTCTGTCCCAAAATCCTGAAATTTCACCAAAACAGTTACAGCCATGAGTCTCAACTGCAGTCAAAAGTGCATTTTAAAAGTCAACACTGCTACATCTGCCAGACGGGTTGGAAAGGCAAGGCAATGACTCACACAGCTGTGACCCCTGGTTAAGTGGTT
This sequence comes from Ophiodon elongatus, assembly GCA_016806645.1. NCBI lineage: Eukaryota > Metazoa > Chordata > Actinopteri > Perciformes > Hexagrammidae > Ophiodon > Ophiodon elongatus. Next base: position 2,703,134 of record JACSYO010002128.1, read on the forward strand.
GGTGAAGATATGGAGGACAGGATTGGTAGAAACTAGCATTCCTACAGGATGTTCAGAATAACACCTCATGTTGTGCTGCCTCATTCACATGGCCTCTCATGTCACACATCTCCTTCCACAAATACGAACACAATTCCGTGTCATACTAATATGATATGATATGCTAATATACTGGAGTCTAAATAATGCTCACATGGAAAAAAAAAGAGGACACGTAAGTTCATATTCCAACAGTAAATACATATCTACATTTACTTTAGATTTTAGCCACCGTAATTTAAATAGCGGCTGGTGTGAGCTTTTCTGACTAATATTTTCAGTGTGAAACATATGCTGCACTATGTTGAAGGTGACTGGCCTACACGCGTGTGTGCGTGTCTGCGTGTGTGTGTGTGTGTGTGTGTGTGTCTGTATAGGGGGTCTGTGTGTTTGTGTGTTGCAGTTCTTGCTCATTTCCAGTCAGAGCAGCCGTAGGGCATCACTGTGTGGTCACTGTAGGGTGTCCTGTCCTCCCCTCTCTTCAGCCACACCATCCTAACCCAATCTGACATATTCACTGTCCTTCTCTCATGGATATACAGTATGTGACTATGTGTGTGTGTGTGTGTGTGTGTGTGTGTGTGTGTGTGTGTGTGTGTGTGTGTGTGTGTGTGTGTGTGTTTGTGTACTGTGCGGGTGTGTTTGGACTATATTTTATTTCTAGGTCCAATAGTACTTGATTAAAGACAGTGTCTCTAACAGCAGTTTGTGTTTGTGCTTTGTCATTCATTAAGCAATTAAGTTGATTTCTGTCCACATTGTCCGGCTCCAGCTCCACTAATTTGTATTTAGTGCCGACAGTTTTATTTGTCAAATACACTCAACAAATAGCTGCAGTTAGTTATTTTAAATCGATGAAAATCTATGCATGTGATGTGTTAGTTGTAAAGCTGAAAGTATCTGTTTTGTCAGCCACAGCACAAGTTAGCAGATGCAGTATAATCTACCTCTGGTAACACAGAACACAAGACAAACCAGCTACTTCCATCCTGATTGTAAACTTTGGTAACGCATGTCCATCTCTGTTGTGCTACTGTGCTGGCAGGTTTTAAGGTTACACACACACACACGTGCGCGCGCACACACACACACACGTGCACACACCTACGCACACACACACACACACACGCACATCCTTAATTTGAAAATGTAAGCGCTGGTTTCATGGTAAACATAAACAAGATGAGCAATCTGAATTGGAAAATAAAATCAGAAGGAATTAATCAATCTGGCTGAGACAAATGATACTTTTTCATTATCATATTACTTCCATCTCTTTCCTCCTAATTCTACTCACTACTTCCTCCCGCTGCTCTCTTCCTCTCGCCACACAAGGAAAGTTACAGAGGAAGTTCGCAAAACTCCTATGTCTTGGGTGGCTTTTTAAGTGTTCTTTATTCATGTGTTATTTGTTTATGTGGATTAATTATTAAAAATTTGGTGCATTTTACAAAGGTTCAAGTCTGCAGATAATGACTCCTCTCCATTCTCTCCCAATGGGTTGTGTTTGTAATTTTCTTGAATATAAAAGTTGCATAATTCATGTGTATCGGCGGGCCACATCAATTAATTATGTCAGTCTTTTAGGTGCTTGCGTCTTTACCACGTCTTCTTTTCCTTTTATTCTTTCTCCCTCTCTTCCTTTCTTCTTCTCTCTCTATCTTCTTTACTGAATCACAACAGCAATGAAGACATCCGTTGCAGTATTTTCCCCTCTGTTCCTCTCTCTTATTAATCAGTTCATAAGGGTCAAATGGACTGTGTCCAAGTTTCAACTCGAAAAAGATGAAAGGAAACAGAAGAGAAAAGGAAAAAGTTTGCAGTGGTGCTGTGATGTAAATGCCCTTATTTAGTAATTTATAGAAGAGGGAATTGAGCGCAATTCTGTGGAGATTCATAAACTATTGATGTGTCTAATCTTTCAGATCCTGCCAACATGATGATCATGATCTGTGTTAGCGTGAGATGCTTACCCCCTCCCCTCTCTCCTTCTCCTTCCTCTCCTCTCTCCCTCCCCCACAACTCTTGTTTCTGTCGCTTTCCCTCCTCTTCGCATTCACTTTCACTCAAAATACTGAACACTTTGTTGCTCATCACAAAATGTCTTGATCAGGTCTGTAATGTCTCAATCGCAATACATTGTCTTGCCAAAGCTGATAACATTGGGAATATTTGGACGGAGTTAATATGAAAAGGTCTTGTGGTTGTATTTGTCAATGCCGCTAATATATACACATGCTCTGAAAATAAAATAAAAAAACTGAAAAATCATAAAAACTAAGTGATTAAACCTCAGTCTATCACTTTTTATGCTTCACATTTTATTTTTCTTGTGTCCTAAGAGTGAGGCAAGCAAAGTAAATAAAACTTATAATCCAATAATGCATATCCTATTAAAAACCTTTACTGTAATTGTGCTGTTTAAAGTAATTTCCCTGTCCTACACTGACCTCTCCTCTCACAGATCTGGGAAAATTTGACCAGTAAACAGTAAACATCTCTTTTTCTTTGTATAAAACAAACATACTTTGTACAAAACAAAGAGAAAGAAAAGTAAAAGAAAGAAAGGCCCCTTCTCACTGCAAGTGTGTAAAAGATAGTAGGACTTTATGTCAGTTCTCGACTTGAATGAGCTCTCTGACCTCTGACATTTAATTCACCACCTGCGGTCCTATCTCACCCTAAATTCAGCTCCACTCCACTAATTTATGCAAACACAAATATTGCTATAAGCAACAAACAACTAATTTTAAACACGTGACCTGGACACTCACTTTACATGTAAAGTACATGTCAACAAAGTACATTATTACAATATAATATGAAGAAGAAAATCCAAATACATAAATATATATTTTTTAAATTACGTCTAAAGTAATAAAGTACAGCCAAAGTTTTAAATATATTTTATGTTGAACAAAATGTGCAATAACCAAACACATACTGTGCAGATGAAATAACAAAAAAGAACTTGTTTATTACATGTGTGTGCATCTCATAATAAACTCTTTCTTCCCTCCGTCAGTTGGAATAATGTGTGGTATAATCAGGCACAGTTAACAAAAGCAACAGCAGGAATAAGGATAGAAATCTATGCACATCTAAATAATACAACCACCAGTATACGCCAAATCTCCCAGGCTACAATCTCCCCCCTAAGGGTGCATGCCTGGAGCTGATTTGTATACAAAACAAATCTAATGTATGCTTTCAACACATATTTAACATATGCCACTCACTGATAAATTATTAAATAAAGGGGCTTCAATTTTTAATCGTCAATGTTTCGTCTTTCCAATAAGTAATGAGGAAATGGGAGGACAATGGGTCCGAAGAGAGGAATGAAAATATTTAGTTGACGTTAATTGAATGTAATAGTGATGTGAATGTAATGTCATGTGCACAGAGCAGTGTGTAGATGAAATTCACTGTAATTTTCTTGTCTCTATATGTAATGAATCTCGACGGCTAACCTTATTTCTCTACATTCCGACTCCTTTTATGTTTCTCTCTCACCCTCTGAAGCTTTTCCCAATGTTGCAGAAAATCAACGCAGCACTGTGAACATACAGATAGAGCAACCGTTGCAGCTCATTTTTCTCCTCACAAATAGGCCATTGCAAAATACCTCCCATTTACAAACACACATGTGGTGGTCAGTCCGAGACAGTAACCCACATCTGCGCGTTGACTAACGCATGAACTCACCCCGAAGTTAAACCATGAAGGTTAGATGTGTTCAGGAGGTGATTTGTAACACACAAATGATTCAGAATGCACCCATGCAAACTGCTGTTCAACATAATGAGCATTCAGATACATGGCAAAAAATGAACGCATGACAAGCAGACAATAGGACACACAAATGTAAACAAGTGTACATTTCTATGTATGTACATACACAAAATACATGCGCATACACAATAAAAACACACTTGCTCCCTCGCAGTGAAAATGTTTTGTCAGTCCATCTTTCTTCCAGATGTTAACTGTGTGTTTTTGCAATGCCTTTGTCTTTGCCACAGGCATGTTTACTCACACATACACACTCAGTAAAAACCTCAGACACAAATGTGCGCAGAAATGTCACAGGCGCACTTATGGACGCACTCATACAGTTCCTGTGTGTCTTTGCCCAGAGCAAGTTTGGCAATGTTTCATACAGGAGTAAGTAAAATGGTGCCTGACATGAAGCCTATCACAAGACCGATCCCCAATAAACGAACAGATTTATCATGAAAAACATATAAAATATTAGGCACAATAGGAAGGCAATGTCTGTTTTGTTGAGTCACATGAAAAGATAAACACTGGGTGGTATGTCACAAGAACATTAACCGAATGTATTGTGTTTCATCAGACATGCATATTACTATATGCAAACATAAATACATGAGTCTTTTTTCTAATCTAGACTTTATTAAATAATAAGCAAAGGCAAAACGAGTGAGAATGTTACAGCACTGCAAAACCTCTTTGAGAGGTGGTCAGGGTGTAAGGCTGAGCAAACAAAGTGTTTAATTTGAACAAAGTGTCTGGTGCTGAAGAATATTGGGTTTTGTTTTAGATTTTTCAAATTTGCTGATAGGGCAGAAACCCTGCAGCCTAATTAATGTCCACAACTTGTAGCCACGACCTGAAATTGCCTGATACATACAAAATACAAATACAAAATGTTGATTTAATTTATCAGACAAATTAACAGGTGTTGCTAACTCACTTGCATATTATTTTTCATTATCTATTTTTTCCAAATACTGGAGGCCTGGATGCAGAACTATTCAATTAATCAGATAATTCAAGAGAACAGTCACCAGTGTGCTGGTCTTGTTAACCTACAAAAGGACACAGTCCACTCACGGTTGTCAAGTGTATAGAATGATGTTTTTGTTTCCCTTAAAAAATTATCTTTGATGAAACATTGGCTAGCAGAGATCACTTTAAGCAGAAAACTGCTAAAATAATTGTTTTTGTCTAGAATCAACATTGATTATCTACAGCTGATATATTTTGTTGGCCTAAAATGAGATGGCAGATACCTAGATGTTATTTTGCCAATAAAAAAAGAGAGATAAAATGTTTGATAAGAGATGTCATGTCCACCATCTATTTGGAAGAGTGAGAGATAGTGGCTAAAAGCTCTAGAAAAAGGTAATATGTGTACTTGAGATCAGATTTTCTTTCTCAAATCCTGAACCTAACCAAACCTTTAACATGGGGATTACAGATAGGAAAAAGGTAAAATATAAAGAATAAAATTATGTCCGTGTGAAGGGAGGGGCAAGAAAATAACTAATAATGACCTTTTCTCCGCTATAACCTTCCCTCCTGCCTTTGTTCTTTTTACCCTCACTCCCTCCATCCCTTTATGATTTTCTATTTCACTAAATGCTCGTCAGGTCTCTCAATCCTACCCTTGCTTTTCTGTCCCGCTCTGTCCCTCCGTCTGTCTCTCTGCCTCCTCTCTCTGGGTAAGAATAAGGAGCAGCAGTGCTATTCAGACCGGTAATTACATTTCTGTCCTTTGTTGGAGCCGAGTGTTATTTTCCATTAATGGTTGGACATATTATATAAGAGTCTTTATGGGAGTAATAATGGTGTTGGGGACAGAGGAGATGGTGAGCTGGCAAGTGTATCAGTGTTTCTCTTTTTTACAGAAGGGGCACGGCGGAGCTTTCATTAGTTCTTGAAGAGTACGCACCTAACCCTGCTGACACTGGACACACATGTGTACAGCTAGGTACGAGGGGAAAAGTGACACATACAGGGTACAGATACACTTACATGCACACGTATGGTTACCCCCCTACACATGCTCGGTTCACACACACATCAGCCCTACTCATCATTCAGAAAAGCAGAGAAATAGGCCACGGTGATATGCTGATGCAGAGGTTATGCCCACTTTCAAGGTATAATTTATTCATCTGTTGTTTGCAAAATGCTGTATGAAATATAGATGGTCTGAGTTTGGCTTTAATGTTTCATACGACCACGACTGTGGGAGCAGGAAGGCTAAGAAACATGGCCTCATGCTCTACAAAGACTCAGTATAATCACACCGGATGGTTGTGAAGAAGCAAAAGATGACTAGGAGGTTAGTCACATGTTTATTTTAGCATGATGCACTTACTTTTATATGTTTATTATAAGTATATGTAGTTGAATATATACATAGTATGTGTGTAGGGGAAGATGGACAGTTAGCAAAGGGGATTACATGTTTAATGTCAATTTTGTATAATGTACTCGACAGGGGCTGAATCAAATAATGAAAACAATTGATGTCAAAAATAGATTAGGATATTTTGAAGATTATCTAACGTCTTATATAACTGCTGTAGTCCTTCGTCTTCTCCATACTAGTCATGACGCAATTCACATTCCTCATTCTGTGCATTAACTCGTATGTATTTAACAAAGTTCTGGTCTTTCTGGTTCACGAGTCAGTCTCCAAAAAGAAAATATAATAATACGACTGGCTGGATGATTTGGCTAACTGAGATTTCTCAAGCCTCATAGCAGCTTCAGCTGAACTCTTGAATGCATTTTCGTTTGCACTACAGTGTTTTCGTCTTCAAAGGTATTGCCTTAAAGAAGGAATGACTACAGCGACCATGAACTCTTTCAATGCACACATTACACATGATTATGATACAGCTTTGTTGAATGTTATTTCTTTATAAAACAGGTAGCTAAAATCAAGCAATTGGATTGGGTCATAGCCATTACATAAACCACATACCACTGCTGTGACGTCTAATTCCTTTGCACTTTTAGTATCACTCTGCGTCTGAAAAAAGAAAAACGTTAGACTGATGTGTTGTCATGGTTGCTTACAGGCAGGGTCATAAAGCTATCACTCTGCCAACAGTGAACTGGTTATATATCAGTTAGCTTCTAAAACTTAGGGGAAATGTAAACATTTAAGGATAACTTCTATGAAGAAGTGGATTGAGTAGTGCCCATCTCCAGAAAAATATCTTCCTGTTAAACAACATGCAGTGCTACGTAATTCCATATTGCCATACTTGATGAACGTTTTATAAAAGCAATAGCTCACTTAAGTCTGTGATATGTTGTGATCATAGCACAGTTAGGGGGTGGGGGAGGTGTGGGGGGGGTTGTTTGGCCCAAAGTAATCAATAATTTTATACAAAATATAGATTTTAAAATGATTTTAAAATCAAATAAAAAAATAAAAAGAACAATAATATTTTTTTTAATAGTCAAATCGCTGTGTATGGACATCTGGACTACACAGCAACGGTCTGTTATTCATAGCAGCGGTCTGCTATGACTAGAATGAATCACCCTGCTATTACCCTCACATGCTGTATCACATAAGAAAAACTTCTGAACCTATCCTTTAAATTTAATATAATTTAGACATAATAATATCTAAATTCTATTACATCTTTTTGGGAGATGCTGGTGTCCATGGGTCAAAGGTAAAGACCCCATGAAACAGAATGTTACCACCATAATGTAATGTATTTATAGAGACCTCTTTAATAGGATACACACACATCTTTGATAGTTTTAATTTATGTATTTTGTATTTTAATAACACTATATCAGCATTATTATATCCCTTACTCCAGCAGCTGTATTTTATCCATGCTTAAATTGGAATATCTCAATAACACTCACAACTTTATCTGTTACCATAACATTTGAAAGTCATTCCCAGTATATCTACTCCACTTTATAGATGAACAGCTGGGATGTATGGACGGCTTGTAAATTGACCACAATTGATTGTCTGCAGCTGTGGTTTTCCCGTGAGGCCAGAACATAAAGGGATCAATGTGCTTTGGTAAAAGGTAAACCATGAAGCTGCTACTGTATCCTGTAATGTGAATTACACACAGTCCAGTTCACATGCAACAGCAGTTTGCCTCCTTTATGATGCAGATCACTCGGGAAAAAAACAATCAAGAGCGTAGGGGTAATGTATAGTACAATTACAATAATGCACTCTGCCAGAAACCCCTTTTCACTTTCACTTCACAACAAAGTGCTTTATAGAATTCAACTACGATAATACGAGATTCTGCAGTGTTGTCCGGGAAGTAAAACAGCCATACAGCCATCACTTTTATGGCTAGAGCAAAGCATGATGGGAGGTGACAGTGGTGCCTGGGGCAACATGCATGAAAGAGAAGAGACAGAGATAGAAAAGGGAATAGGAAGCGGAGGATGTGGTGAGCTGTACTGATATATCAGTCTATATAACGATGCACACACATACAAATCATCCTACAGCACTAAATGAGGTTAAAAGGTCAGAGGATCCGCCCGCTGGATCTTCTCTCCTGATATGTTCTGAGTTAGAGATGGATTGGTGATAAACATTTAGGAATACTAGATATAACCTAGTAATTAGTGAGCTTTAGGTGGATTTTGTTACTATTGTACAGAGCAAGGCCAACATTCCCCCCACCCCCTTTCCAATGTTTGTGTTAAGCTAAGCTATCAGGCTGCTGCCTTCAAATTTACCCAACAGACATGTGAGTGGTATCAATATTCTTAAGTCTTAAGTCTTGGCAATAAAGCAAAAAATATAATTTCCCAAAAAGTCAAAGTATTCCTTCAAATTGTCAGCCAGCAGTTTCAGTTCAACTCAACACTATGAAAACCAACTCGTAGAGACTTGAAACTTGCCTGAGATCGGTGATGCTTCTCAGTGAATATGTATTGAGCTTTATTTTAAGTTACATTAATCTTCTGTTGTGGTGCATTTTTTTTTCAAACTTTTCTTGTAGGGACATTAAAGGATCTAGGATTACCTGCCTAAGAGCAACAGTTATAATTCGAGAAATGGCTACATTTTCTTTTTGATAGTGCCTTAGTTTCTTTATTGTTTGTCAGTTTGTGTTTGATTTCCTAACAACACTGTTTATAAAAGCATTGCTGTTTGTCAGGCAGCTCTTGAATTTTAGATTCTTCTAACTTTCTCAAATGATGACTTTTTACTATGTGCACCTGCACAACATACTAATAAAGTAATGATAAAGTAATGTATGATTGATTACCAGTTGCAAGTTTCTCCAACCTGATTTTAGTACCATATTGTCATGAACTGAAAAGGTGTCCTTTGGAAAATTGCCAGCAGCAATGTAAAATAGGGCTGCAACAAACAACTTTGTTTAATCATCACTTAATCAAGCGATCATGTGGTCCATAGAGTGAAAAAATGTCCATCACAAGTCGCATAGCCCAAGGTGACATTTTCAAATTGGTTGAAAAAAAGCAGAACATCCGAAAATCTTTAGAACTAGCAAATATTTGACATGTTTGCTTGATAAACAACTAAAACAATTATTTGATGATAAAAATATTTGTCAATTTATTTTTTTATCAATTAACTAGGTAATAAATTGACTTCATGTAAAACACTCAATTTGTAATGAGTAGACTGAGGCATACAAAAAAAGGTCACAGTGAGGAACCGTACAAACAGCACACACTAGTCAGAAGTCACCATATTATACTGAAAGTCAAGTTGTTTGTTCTCGTATCAAGAGGATGCGTGTGATTGATTACATCGTGCTGAGAAGGATCTAACATGGTGTCCTTCAGCTCCATCATTATCACATGTGTGGGCAAAGTTAACACTGCTAGGTAATCATAACATCTCTTCCTCACAATGCCCTCTAATGAGATTTTCAGCCACACATCTATTGATTTCAGCCTGTCTGCCCCCTCTCAAACAGAAAGAGGCAGAAATTGGTTCTGGCACCAAGAGAGAGAAAGCAAAGAAGCTTGTCTGTTGTTCTAAAAACATTTTCTGATGTTTTTTAGCTTCAATGAGATGAAGAATCACTGTGGGATGATATAACAAGGTATGTGTGAGGTGTGCAAAGAGAAATGTTTGTGTTTGCAAAACCATGTTTAACATCTGCATATGCATGGAGGGTAAATGCACAGCCATCCATGCATGTGTGTATGCCTGCGCATGCATGCATGTGTTTACATTATGTGATAAAATGAGTGTTGTTGAATGATTTCTGATTCTTTGAGAGGGGAAGTTAGTCTACATGATCTGAAGACCTGTAATAAGCTATTGAATCATAATAATGAATCATTGTCAAGATGGCACTCGTGTGTGTGTGTGTGTGTGTGTGTGTGTGTGTGTGTGTGTGTGTGTGTGTGTGTGATTTTACCTGTAAACTTGTGTGATTCTCTGTATGTGTCATGTTAGGTGAGAGCTTTCTCATTAGTGAAAAAAGAAAGCTCCTTCATGCTTTTAACCAACAAGACTAAAGATAAAGGGAGGAAGACTGGATAACAGACAGGGGCTGGGAGGGGGATTATCAAGAAAGAGACTGAGATTGACTTGCAGAGGGACTTAATATTTTTTTTAATTAGAAAAAAATTAGAAAAAAGCTAAATTGCAGTAAAAGCAGTGGGAAAAAATTATAAACAAAACTGGCGAGGTCAAGGTAGAAGGGGCTAGACAGGATCGACAGCAGACATAACATTATTTATGAGCCGGGAGTAAGGTAACATGAAGCTATATCACAGATTGGATTTGTCCTCTGAAAGCCATGTGAAGACTCTGAAACACTCAAACACTCGTACAGTAACGCACTAACACACTAACACACCTCTAATCCCATTCATCTATCAATATTTCAGCCTGGCAGAGTGGTGGCGCCACTGTTACCAGGAAGATTAAGAAACAATTATTTACAAATCATTATCATGAATAACAAATGACTAAACCGTGACATGAAAGATTGAAAAGAGGAGTCACAGGATCCTGTATGAGTTAATTTATGTTTCGTATTAATAATCTGAATCGGAAAAGTAACGAAAGATAGATAGATAGATAGATAGATAGATAGATAGATAGATAGATAGATAGGTAAATAGATAATAGCAAGGTAACATAGTTTCACGTTTTACACAGAGAGCTTTGAGCACTTAGTGAAACACCATGTAGACTAAACGCAGGTCATTGTTAGTATTACAATATTTAGTGGCTTGTGATTATTAGAGGCTCTGTATGCCACATCAGACTAATGTGCACCCACTGCATGTTCCCCTCCTGCACCATCACCTCATTGGTCTGGCTGAAGAGACGGAGGGCTGGCAGGCTGGGTGGAGGGACTGAATCAGTATCCAGGGAGAAAGAGGGGGGATCACATCTGGACCACAGACTGAGTAAGAGGAAGAGCAAGAGGAGGAGGAGGATGGGTGGAACATACACTCAGTTGAATGAATCATTGCCCTACCACATACACACACACACAAACACACACACACAAACACACACACACACACACACACACACACACACACACACACACACACAAACACACACACACACACACACACACCATCACCCTATCTACCCTTCCCCAAAGCATGTTGCACCCTGCAGCACCCACTGCCATACAGCTGCCTACCCCCCTTTTAAAAGAGTCTAACACAGGCGTAGTTACAGTGCATTCAGCTCACATACAGTAGAAGCTCAGACAACTACATGCATGCTGTATCCAATTTAATTTCAATTTCATAATTTTCCCATCCATCCAGCTCAACAAAGGAAACTTTATAGAATGCCCCATTAATACTCATTTCATCAGCTATGAATTAGCATTCATCCACGCTTGAAAATTTCAGATCAATTTAAAGGAGCGCCCTGTGGTCATGTTTGCCCTGTTGTAAATATCAACTCCCAGCTAATGGCATTTACACTGACATTTCTACCACTCTGTTTTTCTCCACAGATGGCGTTAATGTTTTTGGTAATGCCCAGCGTGCTGCGAATCTTTCTCATAAAAACTTTGCCCCACAGCTTTTTTCCTCAGTGGGTGTGTTTGCGTGTGTGTTTTTTTTACTGACACCAACACACACATAGGCACAGTCAGGCAGTCAATGGAGCTCCAGTGTTGTGCGGTGATTGTGCTGGTCAATGTGCTCCGCTGTGTGACTGCATGCCCCCAAGACTGAGGCTGAGTCTAGACACGAGTCAGCCAAGCCGCCCTGCTGACCTATATCCTACAGTTACACTAAGAGAGAGACACAGAGAAAGAGAGGGGAAGAGCAAGGGAATAGAGAGTGGGATGGGGGGGTGAAGAGAGGATGCAGAAAGTGAAAGGCTGCCATAAAGTAAGAGACCAAATTGAGAGAAGGGGGAAGAGACGGGAATAAGAGACAGAGCGAGCGAACATGCAGACAGGAAAGAGGGGGATGGAGAGGGGAAAAGAGGGAAAGTGAGAGAGCGATGCAGCTATGGATAATTCAGAATGAGTTAAAAGGGGGAAGGGATAGGAGGAGAGGAGAGATTGGAAGTGGCAGCCACTAAAGGAAAGAAAGAGCGGTGGCTAAGTACAGTATGTAAAGCAAAAGAAACAGAAGAGAGAGCACAGAAAATCCCAGAAGGAGGAACGGCAGACACGTTGAATTACCACCATAACATCATAGAACAGCATCAAAACTTGCATCAGGATATTACTTTCCAACTGTCTTTGTTGTTGTTGTTTGTTTGTGTCATTATTGTGAGATATGTCTAGCATTCGTTTTGTAAATAACAATTTTGTTTGGGATTTCTGATTCAATTTTCAGGTTTTCAGTGGCTGGTAAGAATGACGGTCATCAATTAACCAATTTGTGATTTTTTTTACTCAGCAGCGTGTTTGTATAACCTACACCTTCCATTGTTTAGCCGTCATTAAATTGTGCACAAATAATCTTAATAATGTGTTTATACTGAACATGTATTATGCTGCAGAACCAATCATGACCATTAACAGGTTGGCTTTGAATTTTATACAGTACGTAACAACTGTATTCAGTTGTTAATGCAATTCTGTATAATTAAGAATTTATGTCAGTTTTCTTGTATGTCATTTTGTCAGAAAACTATAATAATACCATAATGCATCAGTGCTCATATAAGTGAGGTTTCTGAAGTTTTACTGTCTTCAGCAGCATCATATTATGTTGAATACATGATCGGTGATATTGTAAAAACACAATCCTATTATTTTTGGCACAGCCGCCATCCTTTTGTTGAGGTTTGTACACATCCAAAATCACTATGGCCGCTCTCAAGTAACTTAGTGTTTACCATCTCAACCATAAACCTCAATGGACAAATCATCATCTATGTCTTTCCAATTTTTCTTTCTCTTTTCCCATTACTCTTCTTCCCATGTATGAGAGAATGAATAGGCCCAGACAGAAGAGGACAAAGACTTAACATGTTTTTTTCTCTTTTCTTCTGCGCTTTGAGAGGATGAGCTGGACTGTACTAATAGTCTTTGTGTGTGTGAATGGGACAGAGGGCTTTTTGTGTGTGTGTTCCAGACAGTGGCGCATAAGGCAGGACTTAAGTAGATGTCCACCAAAGCGTACGTAATTCCAGGGAAATATCAACTAATCCCTACACTCTTCTACCCTATACCCCTCCCTAAATATATATTCTTCTCCTCCTCCTCATCCTCCTCCTCATCCTCCTCCTCATCCTCCTCCTCTTCCTCCTCCTCCTTTTCCTCCTCCTCCTCATCTTCCTCATCATCATCATCATCATCATCATCGTCATCATCATCCTCCTCATCCTCCTCATCCTCATCATCCTCATCATCCTAGTATGTTGTTACATTAAACCCTTAAAGTAATATTTCTCACTAATTTCTTCATCTGACAAAATTTTAAGCAAAGGAAGTGTCAAAATCAAAAATTCAGAGATGTACATTCAGACATACAATCACACACATACTATACTGCACTCTCTCTCTCACAAACGCATACACGCAAACACACACACGCATAGACACACACACACACACACACACACACACACACACGCTCCATGGGGGATTGTTGTTATTTCTTAATCCTGGTGGATTAACAGACTAACAGACTCATTTTACCTCAGCCCAAACAAAGAGCGATGTCAAATCATCCACCCAACGCTAAAGGTGATGATCGTATTAACGTGATGAAGCTGTACGTGTTTGTGCATGTAAATGTTTGTGAGTGTGTTTGTGGGGGGTAGGGTGTGGTGTGGTGGTGGGGAGTTATCTGGCACCCCACAGAAAAAAACAAAAGGTTGAAATTCATAACACCTGTTGGAAAACGCATAATCTCGCTTGGACATACAGTACACACTCTTTCCTTCATTCTAAAACACACAGCAGAATTTTACATTTGTATATATATCCACATCAAACCACAGCATTAAAGCATGCGCCAGCATTTTGATTGCATAGGATGTCATTAGCCAATATGCTAACTCCAATATTCTCACAGAGCTGTGAGTATAAACTGCTTAAAGACGTAATCTTATATGCTCTGTAGGAAACGCAGAGTTCTGTCAAACAGTGGTGCTGCAGAGTGTCCACTAATCCACATGCTAGACTCCAGATTAACGAGAAGGGATGGGGATGTGGGCGAGGGAGGGGTTAAAAAACATTCCGTCCAGACCCATCCCCACCCCATCATCACACATACACACACACACACACACACACACACACACACACGATCACTCCCCCTCCCTTCAGATTATAGTGCTTAGTGCTGCCCCTGTGCGACAGACAGTAAGAGGATCTCTGGGTGGCGTCCCCCAGGGCTCCATTATTGGTCTTCTAGAAAAGCCCCCCTTGACTGGACACCTACAGATTTATGGGTGGGAGTCAGAGGTCAAGGGTTAGGGGTAGGGAGGGTACGAGATGAGGTGGTTATGAAGGATACATCTGTCTGTTTTGATCAAAGGGATTACTGTAAATCAAGCCAGTGATGCCTCAAGAGAATAAAGAAAAAAAAGCTTAAAATTCACCAAAGCATAATGTTTTAGAAGACTGGATATTTAAATGTGATTTTGACTACACATTTCACAAAACAACGGTCCAGGGTGCGACATAAAATGATATTTTATTTCTATGGCACACACACTCAAATCAGACATACAGTTTCAGTGGTCCTCTTCAGTAAAGACTGTTATCAGGAAGTGTCTCTCCTCCGACCGACCCATCTTTTGCAAACCATCAGTGAATATTAAATGAAGACGCTGATTTGAAAAGCTGTTGCCGTATACTCTGTTGGTTTATATCATTACGAACCACTTCAGAAAATCAACATAACTATCAAGTAGCCCTGAACATGAAAGCCTCAAACAGTCCCAGTTTGCAATTTCCTCCCCATTTCCACGTCAACGTTTATTAAGCTCTCCCAAAGAAATCAACGAGGACTAAATTATTTTGAGAGAGAGCCTTGGGCTACAGGGCATATTGAATATGCCTACCAAAAAAAAAATTGTATATATATATATATATATATATATATTAAGAGGAACAAGGAGAGAGGAGAGAAGGGGGGAATGACTGACTCAAAGTAAAACTAGATTTAATATCTTAATGGCTTTGTGTGAAGAAAAAAAACAGATAATAGAGAAATCCAATTAAAATCTGATGATTGGCACTGTGAGGTAGAGACATGAAACTGTTTGTCTGAACCACTGGCTCTATATAAAGCTTTGATTAGATGATGCTAGTAATAGTACCAGCCAGACTAATAGGTTGTATATTTTTAACTCTGATATACCACAGGCTCTAAGCACTTAACACAGATGTACAACACTGAAGCATCAAAAAGGGCTCTGACAGAGTATCTGAATACAAATAATGGAGTAACTCATTACAGAAAGGATTTTTTTTTTATTTGCATGAACACAATTTTTTTTACTGAGCCATATTCAGAGAGTGTGTGTGTGTGTGTGTGTGTGTGTGTGTGCGTGTGTGTGCGTGCGTGTGTGTGTGTGTGTGTGTGTGTGTGTGTGTGGTGTGTAAGTGTTTCCCCTAATGCTTCTCAAGGTGACTTGGCCTTCCTCCTTCAGGGCTTTCCTTTCAATTCTTTTTGGGATTGAAATTATGATGAAGTAATTTTTCTACAGAAATTGCCTATGTCACTTGTGGTATCTCTCGGCAAATTTCTCAAGTGTATTTTCAATCCCTCCCTCTCTCTCTGTCCTCCTCTCTCCATCTCTCATCCCTCCCTCTTTGGCTTTCTCTTTCTTTCTCTGAGTTCTCACTTGACATGTCAATGTGTCAATGTCACATTACACGGAGGCAATATACGTGAAACAATTTGGTGCATGATAGAAAAACGAGCAACCTCTTTATTTCGCACCAGCAAAACCTGTCTTTGAGGTATACGGCCACGCTCTCATACATACAGACACGTGCACAGACACACAAATACACTCACAAAGTCAGACACACGTGCTCATACCCACACACACACACACTCATATATACAGTCTCAGTGAAAAATCACCTGCTTGTTTCAGGGGAAAATAAGAGGCAGTGTGAAACATGTCGTCAGATTGGAGAGGGAGATTCCTCAGAGACCTGTGGCCTAATTTCTTATTTTCAAGAGGAAACTTATCTAATTATATATAAGTTAACTTCCTAGTGGTCGATTCAAGGGTAAAACTGACTGGTATGAATGAACAACCTTAAGAGAAACAAGGCTATCACATCCTGCTCTCCTCGGGCTAGTTGTTTTCTCTCTCTTGTCTTTCAACACACGATCACATCTCTCAAATGGCGTGCTCTTCCCACATAGTAGCTTGATCATAATTTTGTTTTGTTGTTGAGATACAAGTAAATTCCAATAATCAGGGAAGTTACTTCTGGTTGAGTCTTTTTTGTACTGTGTTTGAGTTGCATTCAACTCAAACACATTGCATTGCATTATAGCCAAACTCAAAAATCTAAATTGTCTTGCGTGCATGCATTCAGTCAAACTCAATCAACATTATCATGTCTCGTTTAAAAGAAAAAGCCTTATGATGCAGATTAATTCAGCAAGGTGCTTTAAACTCTAATCAGATCTCCCCTATAGGGGGTAACTGTAGTGAAAGTATGAAGTCTCTGTCACTGTATTTCCACTTTGCAGCAGGCTGTGGGATGAAGAAAACATATATTTGCAATGTCTGGCAACACTAAACTTTGGCATATCAATAAATATGTTTGCAACACATTTCCTGTCTACTCCTCCTTCAAAACACCATCTAGTGTAGCAGGTACAGCATTAGATGGGATGGTAAATAAAGGCTCTGCAGGGGAAAAGGCCAGTATTCAATGTTAGAACAATAAAGCTAAATGGGAAAAAATAAATTTGATAAGGAGGGAAAGTTATAGGTTCCAACAGGACTTAAACAAGGCTTAAACAGGATGCAGTCTCACATGTGTCTGACAGAAGAGATACGCATCAAGTTTATTTTCTTCCATTTTACTTAAATTGCATAACTACTAGAGATGTCCCGAGCTGATCCTGAGGCTTGGTATCAGGGCCGATCTGGGCATATTTTAATGCCAGTGATGCAGCACTACGAGCATTTTTCTGCATGTGTGAGTGAAAATGAGAATTCATAAATGTGAAAAAGCTATTTGGACACACTGGTGAGTGACTGAGCTTGGCAAAATGCAGTGTGCAACAAATTCTAGTAATACTTTTTAACCAGGACCTTCAGTATTTGGATCACGTAGCTCATGAAACATATGGTGTTGGATAGATATTAAGTCAACAATTAGGAAAATATATTGTATCGGACTCGGTATTCAACACAAAAGGACTCAGATCGGGATCTCGGCCTAAAAAAATGTGTTGAGACCTGAGGGCTGCCAAAACACTGTTGGCTACGCAGCCTGTGTAACTTAGATACTGAGTAGGAGTCTACAGCCATGCTAATGCCTCTGTGAGGCTGTACTTTGGCTCAGCAGTACTTTAAGCTAAATACTGACATCTTACATGTGTTCACAAATTTAGTGTGCCATGCTAGCATGCTAGCATTTGCTAATTGACACTAAACACAAACAACAGCTGAGGCTGATGGGAATGTCAGTGGGGTTTTTTCCCCGTATTTTGTCATAAACCAAAGTATTTGACAAAATCTTTTGAACAGATAATCACATTCATTAAGATGAATCTTTTTAGCACCAAGAACATCTGTACCTAATCTCAAGCAATATATCCAATAATAAAAATATATTAGAATTCAGACCGGACCAACGTGGTGGACAGTCCGACAGATCGACATTGCCTAGAGCCACAGCGACCAGCATGGCTAAAAAAAAAGGGAGGGAAGACAAGAAGGAGAAGACATACTGAAATAAACAGAAAGAAATGCATGCAAGCACTAAAAACAATGACAGACGTGATGGACAGACAACAATATCGAGGCCAATCAGTATAAATTTGACGACCTTCAAGGAAGGAGGACTGTCTGCCAGACAGGTAGACAGACAGACAGACATAATGGGCAGTCAGGCAGCCAATAGAAACAGACAGTGAAACATAAAGGCAGAAGGACCTAAGATCCTATCTCGGCGCAGAGTGCTGCTTTCTCCTTCTCCAAGTTCAGCCCTTAGGCATGGCCCGGTCTGCTTCTCCTGCTCCCATCCTCCCTCTTACCACCATATGGACAGAGCAGCCTATCTCACTCCAGTATATCTCATCAAACACAACCTCTATGTTCCTTTGCTTCCCATACTCACTCAACAGACGATGTACATATTTGGCCATGTTTAAAGTAATTTCTCTGCTATCTCTGCAGCTTTGGGAGAGCAGTGAATAGTTGGCAATGAAGGGTAATCCTTCTTAATGGAGTCCCCAGCCCTCTGATGGATTGAAGTCCACACAGCACACAGATCACATAAGGACACATTTTATTGTTTTGACGAAAAGGGATGAAACCTTTATTGTATTTTGAAGAGCTAACTACCCCTCCTCTTTCATCCCCCCCACCCCCCTCCTCCCCGTCTGTCTTTCACTGTCTCCTCTTTTCTTTATCTTTTTCTTCTGTCTGCCTGTCTTCAAGAGTGTTTCATCCTGACCAGTCTGGGATTTTACCACGCCTGCTTTGGTCATTACATCACAATTATGGAGCTGTTGGTTCAGGAGAAATAAGAGATGAAAAAAAATGGTAGAGTGGAAAAAAGCGATAGATGAAATGTAGGTCAGTGGAGATGTGCTCGGGGCAGTTTCTCTCTCTGTTTCACTCTGTTTCTCTCTCTCCCTGGGCCACCGCTAAAGAGGCTAAAAGATATTGGGGGTGAAAGTGCCTCTCACCCACACCTGCCTCTCTCCTACCTCGTACAGATGTGCAGAAGCTCCAGCAGTGTTATTTCTTAGAAAAACGCTCTATTGACAGACGCTGAACGCCAGGCGTGACAATAACTGTGTGTGACACGAGTGGCTCTTTTCAGCACCGAAAGGACAGACAGTCACTTCTGCCCATTCATGACAAGATCAGTTTTTACATTTTCTGAATATTTCACTGAGCATAGCACCAGAGGTCACCAGGTGTCGGTCTGGGGTCAAAGGAGACTTGGTGAGGTTTCCTTTTGGCTCGGTCAGTCAGGGTCTACTACCCTTATGATCACTAGAGTATGCTCTGGTTATAAATCTACAATGTAATGATAAGACAAGAACACTGTTTAACCTTAAAAAAAGATAAGTAAGTAATACAAAATATTATCTCACTGTATAGTTCCGATCAGAAGTTCATGCAGTTTACTGCATGTCTTACCGTAATCCATAAAATACATTGAACCAGTTAACGTACTGTACATCAAGCTATACCAAACTACGAACACTGCCTGTAAAATATAATAAAGAGAACCTCATAGGTTTAATAACTAAAGCAGGTAGAAGTTTGCATAAAACACACGGCACATAACCTGCAGCCTATAGGGCCAGTCATTGTACATTACACTGGTTTAACATATACTCTTTCATTTTCCAGGTCATTATTTCAGTGTTTCTCAGAGGAAGGATTGAGAGATGCAGTGCTCAATAGTTACATTAAACCTTCCCAATCATATATATCTGCATCTGCAATGCTATCATGATAAAATGTCAATACAATTGTTTTTCTGTATCAATTAACAGCCTATTTAGTATCTTTATTATCATTTTTTTCATAATTGATATCACTTATACAGTAATGTTTTTTAATTACGCTAATATCTGAAAAGCACATGCAATCAATCAAGTTTATATGACAAAAATATTTGATGTCTGTTCATTGTTTTTTTTCATTTATTTTACTGCTACGTGTTTCTATGAAAATGTTCAAACAAATAAAACTGGAAGGGGACCAAGGGGAATAAATAATCTCTTCTGTGCAGAATGTAAGATCTCGGTAGCCTCCTGGATGTGAGGCCAGATTAAAGATACACTTTTTTTCTGTGCATGCATGGAAATAGTCTAAAATGCATGGAGCTGACTAAATGTGAAGGGTGACATTAAAACTTTGCTGCCTGTGTTCCCTACTGTAGCAGCAGAGTGCGTTCAGGCTGTGTGTGTGTGTGTGTGTGTGTGTGCGTGCGCGTGCGATCGTGCGTGTGCGTGTGAGTGTGTGTGTGCGTGAAGGCTCCGGGCTGGAGGCTGAGAAGGAGAGAGTGGGAGGAGCGCATAGTGCTCCAGTCCAATCACGGCCGCCGGGTAAAGCCTCTCCTATACGCTCTTTCCTCCTTCAGCCCACAGAAAACAGTGAAACCCTCCCATAGAGGTGAGAGCGTACATGTCATGAGAAAAGCGACCGCACTACCAGAGCGCAACGACCGACGCACCGTGCAACCTCAGCCCGACTTCCTGCGCCCCGGTCTGGGATGCTTTTAGCGCAGAGACGCCTCCACTCAGGGCAGCCCGTGGACGTCGACGCAGATCACCAACACTCTTTTCGTTGTTGTTGTTATTTTTAACCGAGGATCTTTCCCCCCGCATCCCCTCATCCCTCCCTTCTCAAGTGTTTATGTTTGTTTCTTCATGACTGCTGTTTTGGGAAGCGAGCCTCAGCACCAGCTCCAGCAACGCCAACACCATGCGAGGTAAGACCATCCCACTGCTCCAAACACCGCCGCATTTCCCCCAAAGCTTCATCCCGCTAAACACACACACACACACACACACACACACACACACACACACACACACACACACACACACACACACACACACACACACATTACACAGGCTTTATCCCACCTTTGGCCTTAAAAGTTTATTCTGGGAGTTTTCAGCGGCGAAGCGGTTTTGGCACTTGTCCACAGTGAGTGTGTGGCTGCATGTCTCTCCACCTCACACTGTAAATGTATACACATTTATTTGGGTTCTCTGCGTGTGTTTTGAGTCCGAGTTCCGAGTGTGTGTGTGTGTGTGTGTGTGTGTGTGTGTGTGTGTGTGTGTGTGTGTGTGTGTGTGTGTGTGTGTGTGTGTGTGTGTGTGTGGTGTATGTGTGTGGAAAAGGCCCACTGTTGTGCAAATTCATGCGCAACGCCATTGGAGTCTGTGATTGCAAATTAAAAGTGCCGCATGATGTTTGATTAAAGCTTTAATCATTTTAGCTCCCGAGCTCCGTTCCACACCAACGGGAACTGCGGATAGGTTGCCACCAGGTCAGACCAGGTGCTGTGCAAAGAAAGCCAACTTTATTTCGTTATCTTCAGGGGATAAACTTTATTGGAGACTTTTCTTGCGCTCCACTGACCCATTTCTGTAACGTTCTGCACGCCGGGGATGTTACAATTCAACGTCAACGTCGTCCTGCGCGCACACACACACACTCACACACGCTCTCTCTCTCTCTCTATCAACACACACACGCACACACAGATAGGTTAACACAACTCTTTCCACTCTCACTAAGCCTTTCCATGCAGTTGAATTTAAATTCCCTTTAAATCAGGAAAATGCGTTTATTCGTTTCTCCTCAATCAGTATTTGCAGTTTATCGGTCGCTTTATGAATGCTTTCATATTTCACCTGATTATTAGCAGCTGAGTGTGTTTGAGTTTGTTTCTATTCACTGGTCTTGGCGTAGTGCAATTATCGCTGACGCAGAGTTGCAACACTCGTTCAACTGGATGAGCTTGAACTCTGATTTCTATATATGTTTTAACTAAGATAACCTCCTCTGACGGTTAAAACAATTAAACTCATTTAAACTTGTGAGTGTTGCGACATCAAGTTGGAGAAGGAAGAGATAAATTGTTCACATAAAAAAACCTCAAGGCTTCACTATAATTAAGAAAAAAACAGGGTGTCAAATTAATATACAGTTTGCATCTTCTTAAAAATAAAACACATACTTATACTGACTTTTTACATTGGACAATGGCCATATTGTAATCAGATGTCTAGTTTTGTATTAATAATATCAGATGATAAATGATTGGCCAGAATTATTATTCAACAGATTCTTGTTAGCATTAATAATTGCATGATTATTAATTGTAAATGATAAACAGGTGTAATTCAACTAAAAATACTATTTCATGGATTCAACTTAATTTGAATCCAGTTTTTACTAAAAAAATAAATGTTCAAACATATAGCTAAAACTACCCATCTGTCCATCTGTTTCCTGATGCTTTTTGTGTTTGAATGTCATATCAAGCTTCCTGCCATCACAGCTTCAGGCCATCAAACCTCGGGCAACAAAAACATGAGAAGGCCAAACACCTCCCATCTCTCTCTCTTTCTTTTTCTCTCTCATCCCATGGCAAACTCCTCTGTCATGCGCCTTGTATTTTAACCACATTTTAATGGGCCTCGCGACCACTCTCGTGCATGGGAGGCTTTGGGGGGTATACCGAAAGCTCCTGCTTTCACTTTATAGCAGTGGTTGGCAGAAGAGGCCCCTGAAGCGTCTCTCTCACCCCTCTTTCTCCATGTCTCTCTCTCTTTCTCCCTCTCTCTCTCCATCTTCCTCTCTCCCTCTGCACGCCCCAAAGGGTTTTGTCAGATAGAATTAAATCAGTGTGGGCCGTGCGGCCCCCACTCTCAACCTGTCTGTGTGTGTGTGTGTGTGTGTGTGTGTGTGTGTGTGTGTGGAGTCTCGGCTGCCCTTACACAGAAATGTGCTCACAACCACAAGGTTATAAAAAATAGAGGCCCCTCATGAGCCGTGGTAATTATCATTTAACAATAGCCACAACTCCTGAAGCCCTGACCGAAGATGATGTCACCCCATCGCCTGACCAGGAAATAGCCAAATTACACAGATTAATATCATCAGGACCTTTTCAAAATCTCAGAAAATGGCGTATTCTGTTTTTTTTTCCAATATGGCTCAGTGTTGTATAGGATTTTGTTAACAAGGTAATTACTTCTGTATTTCCAATGGCAACATGATGATGCTGTGAACAGTGTTTCTAAAAAAAAAAAAGAAGAAGAAGTTGCGTGATGAAATTACATCAGTAACAGTGGCATTGTTTTTTTGAGTGGCAAAAAGTTTCTTATTGTAAAGTTTTATATTCTAGAAATGGGCCTATATACAAAAAGAAATGGACAAAAAATAAAAACTATTTGGATTTGATTTGAATTGATAATAATTTCAGTCATCATTACATTTAAATGTTATAAGGCATATACTTCCAGAAATAAAACACATCATCAACTTCCTCCAACTAAATGTTTAATTTAGTTGCAATCAATATAAGCATATCACCTCTTCTGTTCTAAGACAAACAAATATACACACTTAGAGGGATATAAACATTTACATACATTTACATAACATCACAAACATAAATTGGCTTTATAGACATGTATCCTGCACGTCAATCGTTTTCTAGTTTTCCTTACATTATAAGCCGAAAAGCTTATACACCACATAGATGGACCCGGGTCAGACAGGTCAAAGAGTTCAGCGATGGAGGGAGCAACCGGAAAGGGGGATTTCACAGCGCCATTTGATCTCCTCCGTTAGCAATATGTGTCAATCAATCACAATCTCCCGAGCTCCTTCACCATGGGAAAAGATAGGATGACAGAAAATGGGAGAGAGTGAGAAAGCAAGAAACCAGAAAGGCGATGACAAGCAGTGTCAAAAAAAGAGCACAGAAAAATGTGAGGTTACAATCTACAGCAACGGTGACAACATTAGTGGTTATTACAATTTCAACGTCATTCATATTACCTCGCAAGATAGTATGTGCTCTCATACAAACACAGAAAGCACTAAAAATACATGCACGCACAAACAAACAGCTGCAATACTACGCATGACGGCCTCATGCCAATAGAATTAGTCCAATCCAGCTTTGCTTTGGAGGCTTGTGTTAGCATTGATTTGTCTGATTCTAAAGCATCCCGGGATCAATTTTTAGTCGAAGCCAACGGAAGTAGTCTGTTTAGATAAATCTATGGCACATAACTGGGATGGGTAAATATATACTTTTAGATTTAGACCCACAAGCAGAAATTCTAAAAATATTCACTACATATTTTTATTTTATTGTCAGTATGTGTTTCTGTTGTAATGTTTGTTCATATTATTTGTTATAATATATATGAAATCGGTCAATGTGTTTATAAGATACTGGTACTGTAAGACCCTTATTTAGCATTTACAAGCAAACATTGAATAGGTGCTTTACAACACACCATACATGTAGTCGTAAGCAAATATAAAAATAATAAAATGAGTGTTTAGTCGTGTTTTTGTCAACAACTATAACTCCTCCTGTGGGCACCCATATGTGTAGGCTCGTTTATAAACATAATGAACGACAATATAGTAAAACACAGTTGCAAAAAAATAAAATGTGTAATTGTTTACAATTACTATACATTAATAAACACTTACAATACCATTACTTAAATGTTTCTATGGTGCTTAAACATGCTACATAGGTGGGTTAATATAACAAAGAGAGACACATATAAACTGTCCTAAAAGATGATTGAAATGATTAACAGTGAGTCTATATTAAACACCTGTGTTACCAGAAGTTGGCACAAATAGAACAACAATGAACAACTACACCAAATAGAAACTGGCATACTCCGTACTGATTGATGAGGGAGCCTATTTGGAAACCAGCAGCACCATCCTCAGTCACACACAGCAGGTTGGCGCACAGCTTGTGTCACCAAATCACTGTTTTCCATTGTTGCCATGAAATCACTTATTGCGCACATAGTCAGCACCTGGTCTGAGTGAATCTCCGGTTTGCAGTGTTATCTGGGTCTATGCGGTCTGTTGTCGAGCTCGGAGTTGTTGATTGTGTTGTTTATTGTGCGTTTGTGCTGACTAATGGCACAGTGTTATGTAAGAAGAGAGGAGAGATTACCCCAAGCCCATGCAGGCCACACTGTTAATCCCTCAACACAGCCCCGCTGACTGACTGAGGTACCGGCAGAGGACTGTTGCAATACACGCAAGCTTACATTCGGGACTCACTTCCCACTGTCTTTTCACTTGTCTTGATAGACCCACAGTCTACTCCTCACCTAGTGTGTCTGTCTGACCTTTTTTTCCAGCCGTCTACCAAAAACATTGCACCATGCTGTGTGTGTGTGGCCTGAATAGCACTTCTGTGGTCCCACTGAGCCGCTATCATAGCTCGTGTTTGTTTAGCATGTGCTCAGCGTGCGCTCCATGTTGGTTTTATCCCTTTGCGGCTGTCTGGCGGAGTCTAGGCGAACAGTTTTTCTCCTCAGTCAATTCTCTCTCTCTCTTATTTTTAATCTTTATACACACAAAGCGTGGGCTATACGGCACGCTTCGGTTTGTGTCTCCACTTTATCTTAGCCAGGAGGGATTTCAGCCTGAACCACTCCTAAACTCTAAATCTGCCTTGAAGTCATAGAGTCCTCTGACAGCTCCTTCTGTTTTGTCAGTTTTACTCATCCATGAAGCCAGCATGTCTCAATGGAGGCACAATGATATTCAATATTCACATTTTCCTTCGATTTGCATTGAAGTAAAAAACCGGGGGAAGAGGGTGACTGCGCTTGTTAGGAGCAGAAACCGAGTAATGTATGAACAGAGGGACCAAAGAAATTATTGGATGGGTAGCTTTTATGAAAAAAAATATGTATATGCTCGTATCAAGAACACTTGTGCAAGAATTGAGTTTTGCTTTCTCACAATCAGTCAGAGATATAGAGTGCAATGTTTGATAGTCCAAAGTCAGAGAGCATGTTCACCTGCGCTTCTAAACTCTGTTTTCAAGAACCATGTAGAACATCTACTATTGGATTAATGCAGGAGTAAATAGCATTTTGGCTCGGTAAAAAAAACTTACATTAGAAGCAGGAAAATTGTAATAGGACATGGATTTTTTTTCTCTTCCATTTCAGTCTCTTTGTGAATGAAAATATTTCCTTTTCTGGACTGCTCTTCATCTACATTCAAAAGATTGTGAATTTGAGAATCACCAAAACATTTGAGAATCTATGAATTGAATAAAGTTTTCAAAAAAGAGTAATAAAATGCTGGAGATGAAGAGAAAGTCGAGAAGGGAGAATGTGAGTGAGTGAGATAAGAAAAGAGGGAGCAAGTAAGAGACAGACTAAAGAGTTATATAATAGTGTAATCGTGCATGTGTGTGCTTGAGCAAGAGTGTGTGTGTGTATATGTGCAAAAGTAAGGGATAACAGGGTAGAGGGTGGATAAAACAGTAGATTGTGTTTACTTGCATGCACATTGACACACACACACACGCACACACACACACACACACACACACACACACACACACACACACACACACAAACGAAGATACAGACTGCCCTGTCCTCACAATACACTTGCAAACTAGCCCTTAGCAATGAATAACGCCAGCACCCGTAATAGTAGCGTCCAAAGTCCACACTACCTACTAGACTTTAGCTCACACTCAAAGCAGATTAGTCCATATACTGTAGGTTTGTGTCAGTGTAACATTCAAATCTCTACTTTATACCTGTACATATAGATTAAATTCTCATTTATAGGTTAATAGGTGTATAGGTTATCTTTTGAAAACGCAGTCTTGAAGATTAAAACAGAGCTGTTTTTCTTATTTCCTTACTTATTAGGAACCACATGGACTACTTGTAAATACTGTTTTGCTATGACTGGGATTACTTTTGCATGAAAAAGCAGCATTTGTCTCCCAATAGTTACAAAGAAGAAGATGCAAAAAGACACACCCCATTATCCATTTGAAATTTCAAGATCATGTTGCTGAATGTGTATACTCTGTGAAGGTGTTCAGTGTTGGCAGGTGCAGAGCACGCAGTAGCAACAATAAGCCTATAATATGACTTAACCTAGTGCGGCATCTTTTCTTAATGACAAAGATTAGCCTGTTTTAGTGCTTGTAATCTCATTGAAGAGACTCTTATTAGGTCTATCTTTCTTTCTCTCTCTCTGTCTAAATCCTGAGTAACCGTGAGTTTGTGTGTGTGTGTGTGTGTGTGTGTGTGTGTGTGTGTGTGTGTGTTCAATGGTGTGTCCTGTGGCTGTTGATGTGAGGTCTCCTGTCATTCACAATGAGAATGCGATTATGAAACCAAGACTGCTGCTTTCGCTCTCTCGACTCAGATTTAATGTTCATAACGCATTCTGTTAAATCATCCCACTAGAGAGAGTGAGAGAGCGAGAGAGAAAGAGAGAGAGAGAGAGAGAGAGCAGGTGAAGAGCAGAGCAGGCCGGGCAAAGCAGAGCCGAGCTGTGTGATAGTCTTTGTGATCAATTTGCCTCTGTGAGAGATGCCCCTGGGGCCACTTTGGGGAGAACCTTGTTAGGCTGAGTTAAATTGTTGCCCGAGGCAAGCTATTAGCAGCCATCCCTGAGAGAGGACACACACATAGACTCACACACATGCGTGCTCACACAGTTGCTTAAACAGACGCACTGAAACGCACACATTCCATTTTTTTCAAACGCACATAAACTCAAACAGGAACTCATTCATATGTTCTCGTTCAAACTGACAGTGTCACTCTACATGGAATACATTAATCCACAACCAGTGGGGCAAGAATCTGTACTTAAGTAGTAGTAATACCACAATGTAAAAGTTGGGTTCACAACCATAACATTTAATTAAATGTGAGAATTCATCAAAGTACTGCAAATGCTAAAATGCCCTTGCATGCTTTAGGAAATGGCTGGTAGAAATGTAAGGTGTAAATAGTTATTCGCCTGAAAGATACAAAAATAACCGGTATGTTTAAAAGTATCAAAAGTAAGAGTGCTCATAGCTGGCCCTTAAATAGATCATATTTGATGTAATCTGACAATTATTATTGCTGCATTAACGAATAAATATAAACAGTATTTTGGTCAAGGAGGAGCAAATCTCAACTGGTGTGCTGGTAGTTTAATCTATAAAAATAGATGATATTTTATTTGTTGATCATACGTCTATCTAAGCTAAGTAACTAGTAACTACTACTAACTGTGGCTTTCAGATAAATGTAGTCTGGTTATATGATATTTCCTCTAAAATATACTAGAGTAGAAGAATTAAGTAGCACAAAATGAAACAACTTGAGCAAAGTACTTCAAAGTTGACTTCATTACTTTCTACCACTGCACACAACCGCACTTTCTTTACGTGCGCACATACACGTCTATACATTATGAATATATACTTTCTCACAAACAATTTCAACATCATCCAGTCAGATTTGGAAGGAAATAGTTTTGATACATTTACACAGAGACAGTTTCCATTTTTCTCTTAGTGATTTCATTCAGTCAGCTATTCATACTAAGTGCCGCTCTCTTCATTAAAGCTTTGAAATACATTCAACCTCACTCATGTTGATACTCCTGTTTTATCTGACTGACCACTAACTATCACTATAGGATGCGAAACCGAGGGAAAATTGCTCAACACATTATCTAAGAACTGAAAGCAATTTTCTGTCTGTCTCTCCATGGATTCCCCCCTCACTCTATCTCTTTCTACACTGGGATGGCCACCTTTCCTCTCCCTTCCCCCTCAAAGACACACACACACACACTGTCATCTACAATTAGGCTCAAGAGAAACAACACAGGAGGAGGAGCATGAGGTTATGGGAGGATGAAGACATGGCCAACAAAACATTATTTTCTCACCTCACGACAATATCTCAGTCAGTGTGTGTGTGTGTGTGTGTGTGTGTGTGTGTGTGTGTGTGTGTGTGTGTGTGTGTGAGAAAACATATTCTTCTCTGCATCCGGACAAAACATAAACACCACGGCCGTGCTCTGTGCTTTAACAGCTCAGCGTGCACACATGTCCGCTATCGTGAGGGTGAAGGTGTGTGAGAGGAAAAAAATAAAGATGTATATATAAGAGAGCTTAAAGCAATCTTTGTGTGTGTTTTGTGTGTGTGCATGTCAGTAAGAGCACCTCAGTGTGTGTGCATTCTCATGGTTGATTTCAGGATGGTAATGACCAGATGCAGACCTCTCACACTTGGACTCGTTCCTTCCACTCTGATGCACTCTCTCAGTCCTTAAGGAAAGGTCAAAGGCCGCCAGGGTCCTACAGGTCATCCGGGGAGTTAGAGTGTGTGTGTACAGTGACCATGAGAGGCAGATCTGCGAAGGCAGATGGGCAGACTGTGTGTGTGTGTGTATATATATGTGTTCAGGCAGGGGTTGGGTTTACCCTGTGGATTTTTTCCCACGCCTCATCACTTATCCATCTGAGGACACATGCTGCACTGGGTGAGAGACTGTGTGTGTGTGTGTGTGTGTGTGTGTGTGTGTGTGTGTGTGTGTGTGTGTGTGTGTGTGCGTGCGTGTGTGTGTGTGTGTGTTTGTGTGTGTGTGTGTGTAGGGGGTGGAGGGAGAGGGGGCCAGCATAGAAATCATACAGTAAAGTCTGCTTTTTCAAAAGCATTTTGCAGTAATGTATGCATTCAAGCATGTCTGAATGTGCCTCTGTCTGTCTGAACGTGTCTCTGCGAGTGTGTGTGTGTGTGTATGTGTATGTGAATCGATGCACTGGATGACAGCCAGTGGCCCCCTTCTGTTCCCTCTCAGTGGCGTCCAATCACGCCGCTGCACAGTATTCTATGAGCAAACCACAGCTGATCCCAGACCTGCTATCTGAGCAATTACCCAGAGTGCTTTGGTGCCACATGGCAGGCTGGACAAGCTCATGCCCTCTGACATACAGCAAGGGGGGAGGGCGAGAAAGACTGTTTTTCTGACTGTTTGTACGTGTGTGTGTGTGTGTGTGTGTGTGAGGGGGGGTGACGATAGACTGATGGGAAAAGCGGAGGTTGGGGGTGGTAGCATGTATGCTCATGCAGCAACAGTGTGACTGTCTATATTACTCAGTGGACAAAGACATGTTTGGTGGTGAGGGATGGTGATGGGGGAGGGGAGATGGGCACGCTGCTTGGCATTACGATTATTACTATAACACACAGAACAGCAGATTGTACAAACAAAGAAAAAACTGTACAGGACTGTGTCATCTTGTGTTAACGAGGGTGGTTCATGTTCGTATGTCAGCGTTACATTAACAATCAGAGCTAGATGTTTGAGTGAGGGTTGATAATCACTGCCATTGAATTCACTGTTGCTGTTTAGAGTCACAACTAATAATTATTTTCATCATCATTTAATCTACCAATTATTTTCTCAATGAATTCATTAAACGCTCTATAAAACGTCGGAAAATATTGAACTCCCATTCGATTTTCCCAATGTCCAAGTTGGCCTCTTCAGTTGACTTATTTCTTCCGACCAACAGTCCAAATCTCACGGAAAATGTATTCCCAATGACATAAACCAAAGAAAATCAGGAAAGCAAATAAAAGACGGAACCAGAGAATGATTGGCAGTTTTGCCTAAATAATTGCCAATTGAAATTCCGCTCATCAACTAATCAATTCATTATATCCAGACCTCACTGTTTGGCACTCAGCTTGAGGGGCATAATAGCGCCAAAAAGATACTTTTGAAAAACTCAAAGCAATGTTTCTTTTCAGAGATCATGACTATTTTCTTTCAACCGGAGAATTTACAACCAGATATTTGCTAATTTAAATAATATGTTCTGCCTATATTAGATTGTACTTCATTCCAGAATGTCCTGTTATTCCTGCTTATGTTTAGTTGGCATAAACAACTTGAGAGGCTTGGCTTCTTTTGTTAAATGGAAAATGAGGCGAAAAATATTTATATCCCTCATGTTTGAGTATCAAAATAATTATTGTTTTTGTTTATAAGTATTGGTACGAAAAATAATTGCATATATTCCGTTGCAGTGGCCACCAGGGCTCACAAACAATGACATTTATAATATATACTGTAGACTGTCGCAAAGGGAGGTAAAGAGCAAATAGAGTATGGAAGACAGATGAAAGTGAGCAAAATGCACTTTATTTTATTTATTTTTCTAAGGAGAGCAGATAGTCCACCACTCTTCAATAATTTATTTGATGTTTCAAACAGTAAAAACTGACGGGACTGTGACAGCACATACTGCGAGGCCGTTTGAAACCATATGCAGTGGCAGTGTTTCATTGATTTTAATGGAACAGTATGATGTGAAAACATGACAGAAGACACAAGGGAGATAACCCAAGCAGCACTGCGATACGCTATTCCCAGCTGTGTGTGTTAATCCACTCAGCGATCACGCCTACAAAAGTTTTCTCTGTGGTTTTCATCATCGGCGGAGGAAAAAAACGCTTGTTCCTCTCTAAGCTCTATGTGACAAGGAAGACAGAGTTACGCTGAGAGATGGAAATAGATCATGAAATACAGAAACTGAAATGATTTCCCAGTCACACAGCCACTTACAGCGAGGAGGAACACTCAGAGACAAATGCGAAAGTGGAATGGATGGTGAACAGTGATTGCATATTTCACAGTATATAGACATCTAAGACCAGCGCCGGAGTTGTTCAGATTTAACAAGGAGTGGTGGGGAGTAAAGTGCTGATCTCCTTCATTTTCCCAGAAGATATCTAGTTAACAGGCAAGAAGCTATGCATATATTTAATGAAGTGGAGATACCACCCACATTCATTCCCAACAAATCAACCCCTGGGACTACAGTAGGAGTTGTGCTTGCCTTTCTTAAGTGCCTGACATTGAAAAAAGTTATGGTAGAAAGTGATTTCAACTGTTCCGTAAGCTGTGATACTACAGCACCAACCTCCTTTGTGTAACGCCCTGTTATGTTACTGCACGATATTGTGTGTGTTGCTCTGGGTATGTTTCTGTTGTAGACCCACCCCACAGGCTGAATAAATGAAACATGCATAGCCAGTCTGCCCATCTTGAAACACGCACACGTGCACACAAAACACATGTAAGCTAAACATGTATAGCAGCACCTAGTGGCAATAATTTGCTGTTACATTGTCATTATAAATGGGGAGCGCTGCCCTTTAAAATGTTCATGTGTGTGCCCTTATGCGTTTTAGATGAATTATCATTAAAATATTGGTGCTAGGTTGATGCTTTTTTTTTCTGCAGTGCAATGTAGATAATTAGGACTATATTTAGAGAGAGGGCCAGCTCAGGAAATACACACGAGATCCTCACTTCATTAAAAATCAATTATCATAACACACGTGCCAGCGCAATACAGCCCTCATGGCCACAATCAGCTACACGCACATGCGCACGTCCGCAAACTCTCACTGTAGTGCAATAGATGTAGTGCACACTACAACAATCTTTGTTCTTTGTGAAATTCATCTCTTGTTAGTTCCCTCCATCTTTTTCTCCCTCAAGAGATTGTGCGGGCCTGATCCTCCTCTTAGCTGAGGAATCGCCAG
Source organism: Ophiodon elongatus (assembly GCA_016806645.1). NCBI lineage: Eukaryota > Metazoa > Chordata > Actinopteri > Perciformes > Hexagrammidae > Ophiodon > Ophiodon elongatus. The sequence goes on from JACSYO010002128.1 coordinate 2,735,717, forward strand.
CGTTGTAGTCCCGCTCTTACATAATAACCTCAGGATAACACTTGTGCTCCCGTTTACAGAGGACGCTGTCAGTCACTCAGCTCAGACTGCGTCAACTCAGGTTGGAAAGAAGGCCCTCCCACCCCTGTGAAAGACGTGTAGCTAACAGCAAAATAATCTCTGAAAAAAACAAAACAAGCAGGTTTTTTTCCACTCAGGTTTTGTTTGAAAATGGATGCCCGTCAAGAGAGGTTAGGGGAATGGCTGCATTAGAGACCTTCCTCTGCAAATGCTACTGTATTTTAGAAGTTCACTTTTTCTATAGCTTTGAAACTGTAGGATTGCTTCTGTAATGTAAAACCATGAAAACAAATACCCAAAACCCATTATCATACATCCAAACTTTGAAAATAATAAGAACACAGCCTCCTCGAAGCACCCAACAGATAACACGTCTTAATTCTGCCGTAATCCACAGCTAAAGTGTAACAAGGCAGCAAGCATGTATTGTTGACTGGATATGGAAGTGGGAGTCCTTTGGTAAACAATTCACAAAGCCTCCGCTGCTGAGAGAGGGCGACAGGATGAACACTGATGATAGACTGAGTTGGCTCCACCAACCGATGACATCACTTCCTTTAAGAGTGTGACAGCTTAGCACATCATCGCTGTGACAGCCAGACGACTGCAGCGAGTGGGTGGTCACCCTGGCAACAGCAATGCTGTCATGACCGTCTCCCTATATCCTACCTGACAGTCCCTGCTGGCAATGAGCACAACGTACACTCAACAATGCTAACACACACCCACACACACATATTCACAAACACTTTGTCAAACACACATAGACATGTACGCATACTTTATATTTCTCTGTGTCTTTTTTATAAGTGAAACGCTCACTCAAACCCTCTCGGAAACACACATTAAAACAATGCACATGCCCACACGCCCTTGCTCCTTCAGGCATTATGATATGACAAAGAGGAGTACAATCTCCCATGGGGTAAAAAGAAATACAGTGAAGATATAATGTAATCGCTGAAGAGAAACAGTAAACACACACTCCTGGAAAATTGTTAGGAGCTTTTTCTAAAAATCAACAGAAACAATAAGTATGTATATCCACATCAAAGCAGCAGCAGGTGTGGGCTGAACACATTCAGCTTCATCTAAACCTAAAGAGATTCATTTGTTTCATGATTTAAAATGTAATCAAAGAGTTTGTCCAAAAGTATATGTTAAACAGTCACAACTCTAAAGAGTACAGTTAAGGAGAAAGAAAGAAGGCGATAAGAAGCATGGCTGATGCACCGTTGTCTGTTCATAGCTCATATGTGGTCGGTTGATAACAGGCATGTCCTGGGCGCAACTGACCTGTTTTTCTGACTATAAATAATGTGTTTCAGGCCACGTTCATTGACAGCTCTGTATATGTGTAGTCTGTGAGTTGTCTCAGTCCAATACGCCGCTCTGACCCAGTTTGGAGCCAGTTGGCCAAGAATTGGTGGTGGAAATGGGTCACTTTTTGAACCATACATAAGCTACCTCAGGCACACAGTAAAACAACGCGTTGTTCCGTTCATAGGTGATTTATCCACAGACAATCTACTGTGAAGGGACACAATAGTACCTATTGTTGAGATACAATATGTAAATTATAATTTCACAAGAGACAAATAAAAAGGCTGAAGGCCCATTCACATCTTGAATGACACTATAAAGATAACTATAACAAAGCATAATGCAATAGGCCTGTAGGACGGTGCATAGTCCAGGGTCACGTCAGACTGGAGGTCAGTTTGTAGTTTGGAGACATTTGTATGCCTCCTGATGGCCACAAGGAGGCAGATAAGCAAGTGAATGAATGGAGAGAGGGCAAAATAAATTGAATGACTACATGAGCAAGTTGCCTCGTGGATCTGTTAGATTACTTGTTTCTATAACTGTTCCATCATTATCTCTATATTACGACTTTTCTTCACCCGTGTTGTCCAACAGTCTCTCTGCAAAGTTGTTCAGAAGTAGGGATATGAATCAGCTGGCACTGGTGCATCAGTAGTGAGTATATGTTTGTATCAAGTCAGGGATTTAATGATACTTTGATTGTGAAGCAGTCAAACCTGAAGTGCAGGTAGAGTGAACAGACTGTCTATTCCTGCTCAGTCGCTTAGACAAACAGAATTGTCTTCATTGATCCTCATATGGGATTATCTAATTATATACTGTATACTGCACACTCATTCCTCCACATACTGTATACCCGTGTAGTACACACGCTTCATATTTTCAAACCAGAAAAATTACACTTGCTCAAATGCACACAAATAAACAGATCCAACTTCTACAAATACACTTCAGTGTGCACACACATACACTCAAGACACACTCAGACATACAGGGAAACAAACACACTTGTTCTCTCCAAATACAAACCTCTGAAGCACCAACTCAAGCTACACTGTGTACGTTTTCGATTGTTCTTCAGGGGAATCACTTGTAAAATCGCAATGTAAAACTGCAAAACTTGTATGTTCACTTTTGCTTGGTGACTTTGTCTATTTCTGAACTTTTCAGAACATTCATAAAACTTACAGAATTTCCTACAGATAGGACTATGAAGGGAGATTACATGTGAATGGCTATTTCAGCTGTGGCTAAGCCCATGCTCATCAGAGGAGGGAACCAGCTCGTCGGGAAATAATTTAGGATTAGATAGGCTGTCTAATCTCTTTATAGACGGTGTGCCATCTCAGCAGACATACCTGCCTACCTCTACATCCACCTCATATCTCTTAAGAAACTGTGGCTCTCTCTTTCCACATATTATGGATGAGCCCAAAGACACCAGTAATAGGTGCCGCTGCGAGTTACATTGAGATACTTTTTGTTCATATTCTGTGCCTTTGGGCTGTGACTGTACATGGAGCTGCCAATACACAGTGAGTAACAATGCAAATAAAAAGTAATTACAATACATTAGTACATTTTATAGATTAAGACAAAGCTAAATACTAAACGCATTACTTAAAAGGTTGTAGAACTAAACATATGTGTGTGTGTGTGTGTGTGTGTGTGTGTTTGTGTGTGTGTGTGTGCGAATGTGTGTGTGTTTGTTATAGAGAGAGAAAAGAGAGTTGAAGACCAAGTGGGGTCCTTCAGTGATGTAACCCATTTTCTCATTATGGGCAGCCTTTCTAATCTGCAGGGGTCTCTCCTTCAAGCATGCAGGGGTCTTTTCCTTTCAAAAGAACCCCCACACACAATTAATACTATCTTGTCATGTATGCCTGTGTGTATGCAGTCCTCGGTGTCCCGGCCATTCGAAAAACTCATACAATGACATACAGAATGTCCAGATGTCACTGCGCCCTTGTGAAGTCGAAGTGGCACACATACCGTACGCAGGCACGTACACCACACATTGAAACCACAGTCAGGTCCTACAGCCAACCAGGTTATGTGCCTCAAATTAGACCACCAGCTGAGCTCTAAAAATCTGTGAGGATATTGAATCAGGTGTCGCTCTTAATATTAGGAAACAAATGTCTATGGCCTGTCCAGAACTTTGTTTTGTAATGTATGTCTTTTCTGTCCCTTCTCTTTACTTGCAGCCCAAATCGAAGTCATTCCTTGCAAAATCTGCTCAGACAAATCATCAGGTATCCACTATGGAGTCATTACGTGTGAGGGATGTAAGGTGAGACTATATACACGGCGTCATCAAAGTCAGTTTTGTTTGTTTGTGCTCAGAAATTGTGCACTCTGTATCAACTCAATCAAGCACGTTCTGTGCTCTTCGGGTACCTGTACGTCTATATTCATGCTCTTTGTTGACATGTGACCAGGGTTTCTTCAGACGGAGTCAGCAAAACAATGCAGCCTACTCCTGCCCCCGCCAGAGGAACTGCCTCATCGACAGAACAAACCGCAACCGCTGCCAACACTGCCGCCTGCAGAAATGTCTCGCCCTAGGAATGTCCAGAGATGGTGAGGCCCAATACATCAGCATCTCTATCTGTGCTCATATAAAAATGATCATCATTGAATTATCATATGTGTGGTACAAACAGATACATGCACACTCAATATGCTGCTTTTTAAACTCAAGCTTTGCCAACTGTTCCGCAAAATTAGCTTTTAACTAGTTTGTTTCTTACGTATCTATGCCACCGAAAGAATCTAAAAGGTTGTGACATTTAATTTCTCCTCGTTTTTCCTCCCGTACAGCTGTAAAGTTTGGCCGCATGTCCAAGAAGCAACGTGACAGCCTATATGCAGAGGTCCAGAAGCACCAAGCGCGACTGCTGGAGCAGAGGCAGCAGCAGACAGGCGAAGCAGAAGCTCTAGCACGCGTTTACTCGTCCAACCTAACCAACGGACTGTCCACCCTTAATCATGAGATTGGGGGCACCTATGCCAATGGTCACGTCATTGAGCTGCCCAAGGCTGGCCATGGTAATGGAGGCGCAGTCCAAGGGGGATACTATGGGATGGATTCCACCCAGCCATCTCCAGACCAGTCAGGTTTGGACATGTCGGGCCTGAAGCACATTAAACAGGAGCCGGTGTATGACCTGACGCCAGTGCCCAACCTGTTCAGCTACGGAGGCTACCAGGACACTCAGCTGGGACCCAATAATGTCAGCATGGGAGAGCTGGGTAAAGACTGCATTATATTTTTCTCTGTTTTCAAGACAGAATGGGTCATCATTTAAAATGTACTTCAATTATCCACATGGAAAAACCACCCACAAAGTAGTTCTGTTAGAGAGTCTGAGTCAGAGTGCTAATCTAAGGGCAGAACAGCAGATCAGACGGGCTTACACAGCTAGATGACAAGGTGTCACATTACTGTATGTAGAATAAATTATGATTAAATTAAAATTAGGGATTTAACACAAATCCAAGGGAATGTTAAATTAAGCAGAAAATGGGTAGCAATGAAAAAGGCCTTATTTCTTTTCCCCTAAACTTCCACATGTAGAGATCATAGTTACAGTACAGTATAAAGCACACAATACACATTAGTTTAGTACATTGCACCCCTGCTTGCCCCACCCAAACACATGCCACATACCACTGTATCAAATGTATAAATGAATGAAATAAATAAATGAATAAACAAATAATCCTCTCTTCCAGACCGTATTGCTCAGAATATCATCAAGTCCCACTTGGAAACATGTCAGTACACAACAGAGGAGCTGCAGCAGTTAGCCTGGCAGACACACTCCTATGAAGAGGTCAAGATGTACCAGAGCAAGGTGAGATTCTATTTTCAGGACAAATTCAAAAACAGTTCAGCTGTCCTTTTTCCCTTCTTTTAACATGGAAATGAAACCCAACATAGTAACAAGTCCTAGTAATGAGTAATGTGTGCAAGAAGGATTGGCAAGTTAATTTACTGACATGAACATACTGTAACCACATCAGTACGGAACAAAAACCTCTAAACTGGGTGTGTTTGGTTCTAGCCTCGGGACGTGTTGTGGCAGCAGTGTGCCATCCAGATCACCCATGCAATCCAGTACGTGGTGGAGTTCGCCAAGCGCATCTCAGGGTTCATGGAACTGTGCCAGAACGACCAGATCCTCCTGCTCAAGTCCGGTGAGTTGATTGGACTAACAATGACTGGTCAGGGATATCTCTTTGTCATGTTAGAGGTCAGACAATGTAGTTCAATGTGCCCTTTAGCCAATCATCACAATCTGTCTCCATGGTTCATCCAGGTTGTTTGGAGGTAGTCTTGGTTCGGATGTGCAGGGCCTTCAACCCTCTCAACAACACTGTGCTCTTTGAAGGGAAGTACGGCGGCATGCAGATGTTCAAAGCTCTAGGTAAGACATTATTACCTGTGCATTTCATTGGTATGAATGAGGGAAAAGGCCGGTCCAAAAAAATAAAAAAAAAGGGAAAAATTTCCCCCCAAAAAATGAAAAAAATCCTCTACCCTGTGAGGTATTTTTGCTCATCATCGCATACATGACCGGAATAAGTGTAATGAAAATCTCTTCTTTTTTTGTCTGCCCTTCTCTGTCCTCTTCTCCGTGTTTCCCTCCAAGGTTGTGATGACTTAGTGAGTGCGGTGTTTGACTTTGCCAAGAGTTTGTGTTCACTGCAGCTGACAGAGGAGGAGATCGCTCTGTTCTCAGCAGCTGTACTAATTTCCACAGGTCAGTGCACATCCCCTAATATTATTATAATACAGAAAGCAACCTGCATGAACCTATGTGCATCCAGAAAAGCAAGGCACAAAGCAGAATACAAAACAAAATTCATTCTTTTTACCTTTGTCAGTATCAAGCAGTATAATCAAAGTTGAAGTAGTTAAATCCATGTAGTTCTACAATTTTGCACAACCTCCTCTGAGCCATGTCAACTTTATGAACAGCTATAAAATCATCACGTCAACTCCAAATTCTTAGCATTAAAGAAAAAATAAACACTTCCTTTTGTCTACTTAGATCGACCGTGGCTGATGGAGCCTCGGAAAGTCCAGAAGCTCCAGGAGAAGATCTACTTTGCTCTGCAGCACATTATGCAGAAGAACCACATGGACGAAGACGCCCTGGCTAAGGTAGGCCAAGCCTTTTTAATGAAATAAATCATATTTGTGTGTAAAATCATATTTGCATCAAACACAGACAACAGCTCCTCTAGCCTCAAGTAGAGGTGGAGCAATGTGAAAAAACAAAACATGAATTTGCCTCTAACCTTGTCCTTGTCTGTAGTTTATCTGTCTAAATTTCTTTGTTCTTTCTTGTCGATAGCTGATCAGCCGAATCCCAACGTTGTCAGCCCTGTGCACGCTCCACACCGAGGAACTTCAGGCCTTCCAGCAGCTACACCCAGAAACAGTCAACGTCCTCTTCCCTCCGCTCTACAAAGAACTCTTCAACCCCGACCCCAACTCTGCCATGGCCATGCCCAAGTGACTGCCTGTGGTCCCAATGCAACAAACAGCATCAGCGGAGGACCAAGAAAATAAGAAGACAGCTACGTCTGACGAGACGACAGCAGCCGCGTCAACTATGTCATCATCATGGCAACCACATATTCCTGCGCTCGCCGAGCCTCATTTCGGGCTGGGGGGTGAGGAATCATCTGCCAGAAACTTACAGTTACCGCCAACAATACTAGGAATGTCAAGCACTTATCCCATCCTGTTCACCGATACAGTCTGAAGAATGTATATATAAATGAAACTCACCCCAAGCCACAACATACGTGGGGCTTCCTCCCGTCTTCTGAACTGAACTAACTGACCAGAAATGTACAGACTTTAAAACAACTAGGAACAATTTTAAGCTGTCAATCTTAAAAAGAAATGGGTAAGTTAATTTGTTTTAACTTTGAAAAAAATCTTTTTGGTTTGTTTTATTTTTTGTTTTTTCACATGAAGAAATTGTGAAGTTGAAGAAGCTGAATGGGGAAGGGAACTGTGGATTTAGAAAAGCTATTGTAGATATTCTTCTAGTGCAGAGCGGATTCCAGTATTACTTCTTGTTCTGTTAAAATAAGTTAGTCCTAATTTAAATATACAGCAGTCCACTGTGGCTGACTTTACCTTGTCTATGTGTTTTTGTTTTATTTGATAGATTTTTGTGTACAGAATTTGTAAAGTTCAGACTTGTAAAAGAATATTGGGTAAAACCGGAAGTCGATTCGGGTTTTGTTGATATATAGAAGCCTTGTCTGGATTTTGTTCATATGTAAAGAAGGTACTGCATCCTTCTAATGAGAAATGTAAAGAGAGCATATGAAGGATATAAAAAAATAATAATGGCTACTACTTTTCAAGGTGAAGATATATACATAAATATTCTATTTTCCAAGAAAAAGAATCTGGCAGATTTGCCATCTTATCAATAATTTTCTTCTCGCTGCAATAATTACGTCCAATTAAATACTGGACTGCTTTCGAACAATCAACCAGAAACAGCCAATCAGAAACTAGGACCTCACATTAAACCCCACCTCTTCCAAAATTCCCCTCACCCTGCCCTTTATTTCTTATGTATTAGGGCCTTGACATGAGATTTCAGCAGACACAAGTGGATAGAAATCACAATGAAGAAGTGGAGGATAAAAATTCCACCAAAAAAAGATGACAAAATCAAACTTGAATTTAGCTCACAACTTTTTAATCTTCATAAACCTGTATGAGTGCTGTATGCCCTAATCCCTCCCATCACTATTTGCACAATTCAGTCCATGGATGTCAATCACTCCAGGCTGTGAATATGAAGGACCCTTTTCTCTAAAGAGCAATAACTTTTACGCTGCCTTTCTGATCTTACTTCTCTCCTTTCCTCCTCTTCTTATGTTCAGCTGTTCAGAACAGGGTAGCAGTTTTAACTAGAATGCACTATATTTGACTCTTGATCATTAATTATGTCGAACAATCATCTCATTCCACCACAGACTCTGCATTGTTTTTCAATGTGACACAATATGATCTGGGGTTAAGAAATAGCACAGAGCACTGACTGAAAGATGTGAAGAAATACAGATTAGCCTCCAATGATCTTTAACACTTAAAGCTGCAATATTACATTGACAATTCACACAGAAAGCTGTGATAGACAATCACTTTTTTGCTTTTTTTGTTAGTCACTCCATAATCATTAGCACTTACAGATTGACATTTTTTGTTGCTTTTTCTACATTAATGTTCTGTTGATTAGCATTTGGCCACTGTGTAAAGTCTAGCTTCTACTAGGCAGTTATACCTTCTAAGGATGTTCTTATCACAGTCTACTTGCAATTCTGCATTCAGTCTACTAAAGAGATTTCTTTAAAATGAGCTATTTATCAAAATAGTGACCCACTACACAATAATAGCACAACATTGATCAGCTGATGGTTTGTTCCCTACATACTTGTTTGACAAAATGAAAATGTTGCTGAGTGGAACTTCTAGCTGATCTAAGACAGCACTTATACTTTTACCTCTAATTTAATTACTATGATTAGTGGACTCTGATCTAGAGTTATTTAAGCACTAAAAGTGAAGATCTGTGTTAGATTGTCTGTTCTTTGCAAATTTTCGTTGCACATTGGCCAAATCTCCAACTTGCTCACAGAGCACAGACACAATCAGACTAGTTATGCATTCATTAACATTAAAACACTTGCACATTACCATTTGTATACTTACATGTTTTTTCCATATAGTAAACAAAACAATGTTGGCAGCATGGGAAACGAGTGTCAATGTTAAACATTAGTGATCTGCTCACATCCATCTGATCCATTCACAGGATCCTTCCTTTGACCCCTGACCCGACCCCAGATCAGAGGCCAGTGAATCTTTAAGACAATCACTTGCTCATTAAGGCGCGATGCACTACACAGCATCTCTCAGGGAAAAGCTCTTTTTCTGACTTTGCATTAAAAGAGGGTTTAATATTTTTGCAAATTTACAAAAAAAAAAAAGAATTATAAAAGAATAACTTTTTAGGATAAAAATGGCATACGCCGCCAAGGTATGCTGGCAAGGGAATCTGCCCAGACAAGGCTTTGATAAGTGTGTGTCTGTGTGTATGTGCGTATAGAGCATGAATTCACTGTCCAAATCTCTTGAGAGCCCAGACTATATGACAAGCATTGTTACGTAGCACATGAAGAAAAACAAAAAATATATTTAGTGTGTGTCGGTGTGCTCTTGTCACCACTGTACAATCGTGTTTACTGCTTATTTTGCTGCTTTTGGGACAGCGAGGGAAGTCCACTGGTAAGCTATGAATCAAGCGCCATCAGAACACCCCTGGGACAGTGAATTCCAACTCTGAATATGAAGTTTTTGTGTGTGACAATATTATTTTACCTTGTTAGACTGTGAATCAGAGGGATGGGATAGGGTTATGAGAGGGGATGTGCTGGCAAGAACGAGTGGCAACGCAACACTGTAAGTAAGATACTGTAGCAATAAGAACTGGAGGCATTTACTACTGTCATGTTTGCATTGTAAGATTATTTTTTATTTTATTACTATTTACTATTATTATTGTTCTTATTATGACTACTATTCTTCTATTACTATTAGCCTATTGTTGTTCTGTTCTATTTGCATGACGTTTCATTGCAATGAAACATTTGGGGCTTATTTGTGTTTTTTTTCTTCTCATGATATTGTGAGTTTCGTGGGAGGGAGGGGTTATCTGCAAGGTGGGCGGTGGGTTCAGGGCAAATTTCACATCAATTCAGTCAGTTCAAAGCAAATTCCTTTCACAAGCTGGAAGAATTTTTAAATAAAATGCTCTTATTTATACACAACCAATTCAAATTTTGTTGTTCGATTTGAAATAATTGTTTTCTCAACCTTTGAATGTGTGAGATAGTATGACCAGTAGTGAACGGCCCTTTCTGAACTGGCCTTATTGAACCGGATCCGAGACCCTTGACCTACAGGGGGAGGGAACAATGTGGGGTGGGGGTGTGGGGGTGTGGGGGGGGGGTATCTATTCTGAATGTTATGGAGTAGCCTGTTCAGTGTGAGGGGCTGAACACATCATGCGCCTTTTACCACTCCATCAACACAGAATGACATCGCAGAGCGCACAATAATACTAGACGCCATCCTACGCGATGACTCGGACAATTTGCGCAGACATTTTTAATACACGTGGTTTTAAATGCATTTCCTACACTTAGTCAAATACACTCCAACCCAAACCTCCTCCCTTTCCTGAGAAAACCTGTGTATGCGTGCGTCTGTGAGAGAAAGAGAGAGAGAGAGAGAGAGAGAGAGAGAGAGCGAGAGAGAGAGAGAGAGAGAGAATGAAATGTTTGCTCTACCAATGCTTTGTATACTTTCTTAATGCATTACACATGCGTGCAATTGGAGTAGTGTTGAAAAATTGTTAATTTATTGTTTAGAATGTCTTTGCGTCCCAGCAAGAGCAAATAAAACAAAATGTAGCAATCTGTAACCGAAACCTAAAAGGTGGCTGGGCTGCAGAACCTCTTTTACACAGGACTAACAAAGCAAAACTAAAAATACAATAAAATGAGACCTTTTTTTTGTTGTTTTCAAAGTGCCATAGCTAGTGAGGAGAGCAAGGATTGGGGGGCGTAGATGCTTTACTGTGTGAGTTTACTTGAGAAACCAATCAAAAAAGGAGAACTCCGAGGAAAATGTGTATTTGATTACACTGACAAACAGCTTTTACATTTTATGCTTTTTTTCATTTGGAGAAAGGGGACTCTGCTGGACTCTGAACTCTGACTCGACTATAAAACCATCAGCTCTACTGTAGATTTTGTTTTATTTTCACATGAGAATGAAAGAGTGTCTGTGCGTGCATTTGCATTAAGGAGAGCCACAAACACCCACATTTGATAGACCAGCATGGGTTGAAGTTCAGAGCAATGCAGGGTCCTTACTAAGTCCTCCTTTGAGATGTATATACAATGTGAAGGTCTGAAGTGATTTTTGTTAAATTCTATATTTTATCGCTTTTGTAGACATTTTGTTGTGGGAAGAAAAAAAAATAAAAGAAATTTTATGGGTGCATTTCTGCCTTGTTTTTCTGTCTCACACATACATTGTTAGATTTTACCTTTTTATTTTAGCCAAACATGGAACAATTGTATCTTTGTTAAATTAATACATAATGTATAAGTGCACGTTATTCATAACAGTAATTTTCATTGCCTCAATATCAAAATATTTATAGACAAAGTACAGAAAATAGTAATTTAGACTTTTGTGAGGTCTTGAAAAAACAATATGTCATTACTGTATTTCCTCTTACAATTCATACAACAAAGCTTCATGATTTTAGAAGAATAATCTGCAAAACTTCCCCTCCTCCCGACAGTATTTACTTAACATATTGAATCCTTTGTTCAAATTACAGTGATAAAATATCAGTCTTCTCTCTCCCTGTTTCCCCTGCAAAGGAATCAGGGCTGACCCAGGACACCCAAGACCGTATTTTATGAGAACATGTGTATGTATGTGTGTTTAAGCAGAAATGTCTCTGTAAATGTGTTGGTAAAAGTGCATGTGTGGTTCTTTCCCTACTTCCTGGGTCAAAGGTTACATCCTGGTTTCTTCGCCCTCTTGTTCTTCTTTCCCCCGGGTCGGCTCTGCCTCGCTACTGTTCTTGCAGCTGTCCGGACTCTTTCTTAAATCTGAACAACAGAAACATCAGTAAGCGATATGTCGCTCCAATAACACAGTCATTACCACAAGAAAGAGAATACTGACAGGCCTGGGAGGAAGTCCACGCATCCAACATGAATAATTTGGTTTGATTTGTTGGAGAAATCTTGGAGAGGACACAAGAAGAAGAAGAGCAAACACAATGCACCTTTGAAATATCATAACAACTGTGTCTGAATGTTTGTGTTTGTGTGCTTGTTTGTTTTTGAGCACAGTTTCTTTCCGAGCAGTTATCCTCTAGATGCCGGTATCGTGCCTACCCAGAGACGTTAATTAATAGCTAATCAAAGCTAATGTCTCAGCAGCACATCGCCAGCACAAAGACATGATTAATATGTAATCAAAGGCCGTGGAGCACAACGCACAAAGCAGGGCCCACCCCCATGCCTCAAACACTACTGTTGTTATAAGAATAAACGAACACTCGCGGCTTAATTAGCTGGCTGTTGGTGTGTGTTGTCTTCATTTGAAGTTGTCGGGGATTTATCTCAGAGCCAACGTTGGCCTCCAAAGTGACGACACAGAGGTGACATACAATTAAATGCGTATACACACGCGTGCAAAAAATAAAACCACCATGACATAACAAAATCCTATGTATACTCTAAGGGGGACAAATAAATTATTTGTTTTACAAAAAAAACTGTATTCTTCACATATTTTAATAATGTTAATATACACACATTCTCTCTCTTTCTCACACACATACACAGCAACACTGAACATGTCTGACCTGTTAGGCCAAGTCTCCGGCAGCAGCCACCGCAAGAATGTTTCTGCAGGAAACCGCTGATGGCAGCATCTCCGAGGTTATCTGGACCAAAAAGCATCTCACCCCTTCTACCACTGCAACAGGGTCAGAAAAAGGTTTTATCTATTTTACCAATATGTATTTGAGATCAATTGAAGTTCTAAAATCAGAGGGGAAAGGTTTCTGAAACTTACCTTTGATCGTCTGCCATAATGACTGTTGGATCAGTCAGCTCCTCTCCTACACCTGTCAAGAAAAGAACACATCAACACTGAAAGAAAAGACAGATAAGTAGATACTCAGGCATGCTGTAAACACACACACACAAAGGAATCAACCTTGTATATCAAGCACCAGAATCTCTCTGCATGAGTACTCGTATGTCCAGTGGGAGAACGCTAACAGCATTGCTTCCAGTGAAGAGCAGGGGGTGATCTCTTCTCCAGTGTTGTTGTACTTCCTGAAGTCCCCGGACATGTTCCTCTCGATAGTCAGCCACTGGCCATTGGAATGCCAGAAGACCAGCGCTACATCTAGAAACCTGGTGGGGGAAAAAGACATTAGTACATGCTCAGACACGCAAATGCATGCACAAGAGAAAACACACACCTTGGTGAGTGATGCATATCATCAGGTTTGACCTCGTTGAACAATTGCATCATCTTCTGGGCTGCTCTCTGCTGCTGGATCTCCTTCAGGGGTATCCAACACAGGTTGACCAGAAAGTTAAAGCGATAGGAAGCTGAAGGTCCAGGAGGTTCAAAATTATGAAAATGTAACTAAATAGGAGCAATTTTGCTAATTGGCGAGAAATGTCAACTATCCCCTGCATATGTGCACTTTCCTTTTTAGGTACACTTACTCTTAAACAAAGCTGCAGTGCCGTGCTACCATGGAAGTACTTCTGCCAGGCATGAACCACCTCCGGCCTGAAGGCTTTGACCACGTACACCAGACCAGGTCTGAGCACGTTCCGTTCTGCCCAGGTACACAGCACCTTGCAGCCCAGCCGGAGGCCCCCATCCATAGAGCCCTCTTCACTGGAGAGGGGCTGCAGCATGGCAGACAGGCCTTGTGATGACCAGGAGGAGACTGTGCCACATTCTGGGTCAGCATCAGAGGACACTTCCTCCAGAGAGTAAATGCTCACCTCTTCACCTCCTGCAAAGAATAAGGAAACAAGTAGATTAACTGAATAGAATGAGAAATGGTAATTTAAAAGAAATAATTTGACTGTGACAACAAACAAAAAATGTACCCAGAATGGAGACAGGAGTGAAGGGAATGGTTTGAGCCAGTCTCATCAGATTGTTTCTCTCCATAGCTTTTGACACACAAACAAAAGAGCTAAAATACAAATATAATAACACAAAAAACAGACGCACAATAGATGAATCCAGAAATAAAAAAGCTTTTGACATTTAGTAAAACAAATGTTGATAGCCATAATTAATCAATCTTAATTTTCTGCATAATATCTCAATACCTGAATAGTGTGGATACAAATTTTCAGAGGACTGGAACGAGGAGCTCTTCGCTGAAGCAAGCAAAACAAAACACAAAAAAACAGTAACTCTCACAATAATATATTAATTAATTATATAAACATATTCTTTATGAAATGCGTCAAAACTGTATGTTCAGAAATACCTTCAGAGGCAATCCCACTCTGTAAACTGTATCAAAGTCATAAAGAAAAATATGTGATGTAATTATTACCATCTTGAAGTGTTTTGAAAGTGTTATGGTAGGCCAAAAGCAAGGCAGACTTACGAAGACCTGCGGGTCATTGATCGGGCCCAGCTGTTCCACGCTGAGTTAGTGGGGCTCCACACATCCTTAAGGCCAATGCAAAGATACTCAGACACATTTTACAGACATAATATACACTCAACATATCTTATATTTCATCAATATCTCTAATGTTTCCACAATTACAACAGTGTGTTGCCACAATTTGTCACAGATTTACCTGATGGGAAAACACTTGCTTTTTCAACAAATCCATTGGTTCAAAATCTGAAACAATATTGATATTTTCAAAAAATATATACACTGTAAGTAACTTATACATTGCACATTTGATCAGGTCACTGTTCATGTATTCATATGCGGGCTTGATTACATGATAAAATCAGATAGGATTTGGCTTGATAAACCAGCAGGCTCTTCCTCCGCCTTGTCATTTTCCTTATTGTTCCACTGTGCATTCTGGTTCAGTGGGGTGGCCTATGCTTACAGTATTACTAATAACTAATAAGTGTTTGATGGAAATCGTTTTAATGTCCTTACTGAGCTGACTGAGACTGGTTGAAGCCGACCAACATGTAGGCTCTCCTCTCAATCTCCGGTACCTTCTCCAGCAGGCATCAGACAGATTGGACTGCTTGTGAGCCTTTTTTCCAAAAGAAATGAAGAGTCACAGGATATAAAACAAAACAATAAGCAGGGTTTTATGATCCATGCAATAGGCAGTGCATTTCTGAGCCATCATGTAGAAATTTCAAATAAATAAAGTAAATCTTGACAGAAAGCCCTGAACATCTTACAGTATCTGGACTGCTCTCTTGTATCTTCACTGTCTTCCTGCTATGGCTTTTGCCTTTGCTGTTTAAGACTTGAGTGAAGTCAGAGGACTTGGACCACTCTGTGGAAACAAAAACACACATGATTTGTTAGAGAATGGGGCTGCATGATAATACTAAATACATTTTTTATTTGTTAATAGTTTGTTTTTCTATTATTTGCAGGAACAGACGTGGAGAACATCTAAAATAATCCATGTCTCTTTATAAATGTCCAGTTCTAGTATTCATGCAAAATGAGATCAAGATTGACAATGATTGCATGCTTAACACAAATATTTATGACCAAATGCTTATTTTATTGTTTTAAACCATCCATTTGTAATAAATAATTAGTTTTTCTAACCCCTGCATTACAAACTACAACGTTACCTTTGCTCTTGCTGCACAGTAACGATCTGTCGTCCCTAAAACTCCTCTCATCAGACAAACTCTCTTTGTCCATCGATTCGTTGAGCAAAGGAAATGATCCCCTCATCAGAGTCAGGGGGGCCCCAGAGAAAGTCATATTCTCCACACTGGATGACAGAGATCTGCAGTGTCCATAGGGAGAGTCTCTGGACAGACATCCCCACCTGGAGGATTTCACAGACCTTACACATTGGCTGGAAAGTCTGGACCGAGAACTTGGTCGGCTATCATCCAGAGAAAAGGCAGGATTTACCAAACCCTCCGAGATGTGTCGAGGCTCAGACAGAAGGAGAGCATTGGAAGAGGTTCTGGATAATTCTAAATTAGACAGCTGTTCATGTGTCCTTTCCTCCACTTGCAGTTCTTCTTCTTCTCCTTCTTCCTCCTCTTCCACGGAGGTTTTCTCCTGACTGGGATACAAGTATGGCTCACATGTCCAGAGTTTATGATGTGGTGACTCCAAGCTTCTGGGAGAAAGAGGAGACCCACAGCGGGACGATCCACAGGACTGATAGGGTGTCTGATCCCTCAAACCACCAAGATAAACTCCACCTCCGTACAAGTGTGCGCCTACCTCTCCATCTTCATTGTGTCCTTGTTTTCCTCCCCTGCTCTCCTTAGCGCTGACATTGCTCTCCTGAGATGCCAGTCTACTCGCCACCAGAGTACAGCCCTCCAGCAAAGAAGGTGGGGTACTTTTACACGACTTGCGCATCACTCGTCGCATATTAAGTACATCACAGTCTGCTCCTCTTCTGTGCAGGAGGGTCCAGCTGTGAGGGAGGATGTGCCGGGACGCTGTGATGAGTCGACATTGAGCCAGGCGGGCCTCATCCTGTTGCAGGCTGTCAGAAGCAGAGAGCAGAGTGAGGGTGTCCACGGCCAGAGCCGACAGGTCCTGGAGTTGACCCAGCTGATTGTCCAGCTCCGATAGGCTGTCCTGAATGAAGATGACCTTCTCTGAGACCTCCCCCACCATCATGCCCATCTCCTCGGCTCTAATAGAACAAAACAATAATCACACTGTTCAAACACGTTTTTTCCTCTTTGAATGTTCAACCTTTGATGTTCTTGCCGTATACCAAATCTAACAGCTGACAAAAAAAGAGAACTCATACCAATGTCACAATATGAAGCCATTGACAGGACACTTTGCACAGTGACGGGATATAATATTGTGTGTCACATGTAAATATAGACATATGAGTGAAGCCTGTGTTAGCAGGACAGAAATACACATTCGCTACACAAATATATCTGATTCAAATCTCCAAACTCCTTTAAAATATCCAAAACACTGGCATCATCCTCTGCAAGGGCCCAAAGGAAACAAATCTAAAAGGCTAGTAAGTAGCTTTTAATTTTGCCTGAGAGGGAACACAAGAGCCAGAAGGTCATCCTCTCAGATAACATAAATTGAGTAGAGTCCGTTTAATTCCACATCCTACACTCCTAGTCAATACCAATCAATTAGAATAGCAATCAAACCTCTCAGATGTGACTCTGATCCTGTTCATTTGACTGCTCTGGAGACCTTCACTCTTCTCGTGGAAGTAGGCCTGTACACATTTCTCCTCAAACTCATGGAGCCTCTTACGATCCTCATGGCCCAGGTAGAGCTCTGGTAAAGACAGGTAAGACAGGAGATGTGACTTAATACACAGACACATGATGTGAACTGACTATATCCATACACATACACACTGCGGTACTCACTAAGTCCAGAGCCTCTCTCCTCCTGTTCAGCATCCCCAATACATTTCCTGTAGATGGCTCTCAAACCTAAGGTCATGTGACTGAGGAGGATAAGCGGCGGAGGCAGCCACGGCCTCTCCTGGTAGGTAATTATGTAGCGATAGCGGTTGTACTTCCACAGCTTATTGGAGGTTGATGCCATGTCAAAGTAGATGTTACTGTTATTGAGAGGACAACATTAATTTAAATAAAAGTACTCTGTATTTTAGGGTCCTGCACTGTAAAAAAAATATTTTGGAATTTGCTATATAAACATGCTTACTTAAAAAATGCAATGAGAATGTTGACCATGATGATGTACTGGAAGAACATATAGACAGCCTGGAGGAATGCCGTCAGAAAGGAAGCGGGAGGACACGGATGACCGTCGTCACATGCTGTTAAGACACCCGAACACACACAGAACAGACCTTACACTAGCAACAGTCAACACCAACATTAATAGTGGGAATACAATGCAAACTGTCACGGGTCTTTAACATGTCGTAACCAATGTCACAGATGCTTAAGGGCCTGAATTCAGACCTTTTTTCCCCTTTATGTGTGATTCTAAATTTTGATTGAGGGTATGATTTGGCATATAATACCCAGGGGGGCCGACATATAAAAACGGAAAAATTATTAATTTGGAATTGCTTTACGAACTAACTCAGTGCTTTACAGCCTTTGGCATCTTCATTGTATGTTGTACTTGTGTAGCATCAACTGCTGCATTAGTTATGATATAATATATAATAAACAATCAAGAAAGCATCACTTGAAAATAGGTGAAAATGATTGAATGAACTGAATTTTAGTTAAGTGCCATGATTCACTTTGCTTTTAAGTTCAACATCACCTGATCTGGATGTGCATCTGATCATGTTGCAAAGGAGGAGTGGCAAGTTAACGGCACAGCAATCTGACATTAAGCACCTCAACTAAGAAACCTAAGGCTACACCAAAGTCACCAGAGTTTATTTCTACTGCTTTAAATCAGAACTGGTTAATAAGTGTTTTCTCATGAACCACTAACGATCTATCTCTGTTGCGTAGACCTCTCCGTAGATCATCCAGTAGGGCTGGAAGACTATGTCTCGAGCTAGACTCCAGGATGGTTCCTCATCTGGCGACAGGATGGCCTTCCTGGACACCCCGAAGCTCAGCAGCACTATTGCCATCATCACCACGATGAAGAACATGTTACTGGTCTGAGCAGACGGAGAGAGAGAGAGGACAGGGGTGACTAAAACACATCTCCACTTTCTTCCTCTCCAACAAGTAGTGTACAGTCTTTACCCACCATCTTAGTAATCATGGTAAGGTAAGGGCCAGCATGCTGGTTGACAGCCAGCAGATCCAGCACCCTGACGAACCAGAAGATGATGTCCAGGCAGTAACTGATCCGTCCTGCCGCCCGGTAGGGATTATCGTGCCAACGCAGTGTCAATCCAGCCAGGAAGAGGAGGATGGCAATGATATCTGATATGTTCCAGTACTCTGAGAACCAAATCTTTAGCTTCTGGCTCAGCTTCCTTGGCTCAGACATGAGTACCTAATTAAGAGTTGCATATTTGGATATTATTTTGTTGTAAGTAGTATTGAGCTGTATTGATCTATCAACCAATATTCTTATGCATTGTATTATGTACTATGTACTTATATATAGTCTTCAATATGACACGTTTTTAGAAAAACCCTCAGGACAAATGTATTACCAATGCATCTAAATAGTTACAGAATTACAACAAAAAGAATAGAAATAAAGAAGAGAACATGTTTCTCTGCTGGCTCTCTCACCTCTCTGGTTTTCTCCACTGCAGTGGACAAGATGTACGCAATGACCAGCCACTCCTGAACACTGGGTTGATCCTGCATCTCCACCAGGACGACGTAGGAGAATAACATCAGAAAGGCCAAGTAGGATATCTAAAATGGAAACAGAGACAGTTAAAAAAATCAGACAGAGATTTGGAAAGATTAGAAAAAAATACATTAAATACCATACATACTGCATCAAACGAGTAGGAAATCCTGTTTTCAGAAAGAGAAATATTTCAAAAATTTCAAAAAGGTATTACAACGTGAACACCACCTACTGTGTGAAACCAAAACTTGACAACAGGAGCTGTGTAGAAGTCATAGAGTCTTGTGATCCAGGAAAGACACAGCACGGTAGTAGAGGATACAGTTTCTGACACGTGACCAAAACATCTGTCATGGAACGACAGGCCTCGCTCTGCATCCTGACTACCCTGTTGGAGTAGAGTAGAGTAGAGTAGAGTAGAGTAGAGTAGAGTAGAGTAGAGTAGAGGAAGAGAATGGAAGACAAGAGGTACAATACTTAAGCTATTAGGATTTGGGTTACAGTTTGAAAACAGTGCTGGATAAGTGCACTACTGGCATTTTACCGTGTGCTCAGTTACCTCGTCGGCTGGTGCAGACTTCACAGACTCAAGTCCAAACAGTATTGCCTCATGGGACTGTGGTAAATGGCACATTTCAGCTTTGCTTTTAAACTCCAGTAGCAAGATGGCAGGGGGCAGAAGAAGGCTCAAAATGATCTGAAAGAAAGAGATAACAAGTGTATCACGTAAGCTCGTACAGCTATCCAGAAACATCAAGAAACCATGTCTCCAACATAAGATAGTGAAGCAATATTTTTTTAATTAACATTGAATTAAATTAGTCATTGTAATGTCAAAGAAACGCTAGGAGTGATGGTCCCACTGAGATTTATGTTAATGTATTATTTTCTTATTTTTAGAATGATAAGAATACCTCATACACGAAGACAAGAAAATCTGTTATGACAGAGACGTAAGAGGTGTTTGAATTTAAACGTAATATTAATTTTCTCTGGTTAATCTGACTCTTGTGATGTTCACAATGTGTACCTTCACAAAGGAGTTTTTTCTCATGTTGAGCGGACCGGTCCAGAGATCTGTGAGGAGGGTCTGAGTGCTGGAGTGTGAGACGAATGGTCGATGACATGAGGAGACAGCCATCTGCAGACAGGTGAAGTGGCTCCATGCCTCCATCTCTGAAGTCAACAGCTTCATGGCCATCTGCTCATTCTGACGAAACGCACAGTCTAACAAGTCCACCGCCAGCTGACCAAACTCACTAAGAGACAAAGACGGGAGATCTTGTAATATGCACCATTTATGGATCTTTTAATACACAAACTCACACCACACAAGACGAGACCGTAATTGAAATGGTCAAAATTACTGATTGGGTATTTTAATCATGCTACTACGAACTTTATTATGTTGCAATTGTCCCCATAGGTTGAGTACAGACACCATACACACACACACACACACACACACACACACACACACTAACATACACTCACAGTGAATGTGTCTTGAATCGCTCTGAAATGTTGTCGTCCATACTGCTCTGCCGTGCCTCAAAGGCCATGGAGCGGTAGAGCTTACAAGCCACTGCCGCACGTGTCAGCGCTTCCTCGCCGTGCTGCCACAGGAACAGTGCCATCTGCTGACGCTGATGAAGTATGGCCCACACGAACAGGTCGTTGAAGTTGAAGGGAACCAACAGTGGAGCATCACCAAGGCCAGGGCTCGACGTGATCTCTCGACTGCTCCCAGGGGACGCATCCTGCTCCTAGGTGGAAATGTTAGAGGTATGGACAAAACAAAGCACAAAGGAATGGAGAGTAAGAAGAGGGATCCCATAAGGAAAAAAAGTTAAGAAGGGGAATGTATTGTGAAAAATAATTTGTATAAAGCTATTTTTGAAGATGTTAGGGCTGCCTTAGAGATCCAAAAGGTGCTTGCTAGAAACAATAGCATGGCTCTACAGGACTAGAGACTTTCTCAAAACTATTTAAATAAATTTGAATAGTTTCAATTATGAGTTAAGTGTTTGAATGAATAAAAATACTGAAAAAAAACATCCCCAACAACCTTTGGTTTGTAGGGCTGAGCTGTTCTAAAGAAATGCAGGTCCTGGAGACTCCTGCCCCTCGGAGAGTTTGGTATTAATCCCCGTCTCTGTTTAGACAAGGAGGTGGAACTGTCCCATCTACCCTACTCACGCCGAAACAACAATGAGAAGAGTGCATTATTTGTAAGAAAGGTTAAGCATAATTACAATTAATAAACACAAGTCAAACAACATGTATCAAGGACATCAAAACACAGTGGATAAAGAAAGAAAGAGTTCTAGCTACTTTGTCCTGCAGGATGCTGTAGGCAGCTCTGAAGTGTTTCCGTGTGTAGGTGCTGCGGTACGCTCCTCCTATGAGGTACTCTATCACCAGGCCCATGTCGATTAGAGAGAGACGGTAACCTATGGGAAGAGAAGTCTACTCTCACACACACACACACACACACACACACACAGATATAGTAAATACACATATACTATATAATTGTTTATATGGCTTCTACAGTTATACCTTTAACCTATAGTTATATTGTACATAAATGCAGCTCAAATCAATATCCAGTGAAGAGCTAGTATAAATTCAGAAAACAATGATTAAATGTGTTCGTCAACTACCTTTTTTTTCAATGACAAAGACAATAACGAGACAGAACCGACGTCATTAAACACTAACTGTGACTAACATACAATATTGTTGACTAAGAAAGAGAAGACTAAGATGTAGTTTAGCAAATTAATAAAACGTACCAAAACCTTTATTGTGTTTTCATTAGCTTAGTATGAGTCCTTTCTATCTAAATACGGAGCAGGTCCTCTTTACAGAGTCTGCCGTGTTTTTACAGTGGCACAGAAAAGACAAACCAAACACCGGCTCAAGAGAGTTTTTAGGCGTTTTTATGTCACCTAAAGTCTACTTTAGTTCTCTGACTCGCAATGCAAATATGCAACCTCAAGATTCCACTGAATCCTACAAACTGCTCCTTTAAGTTTAAATTAACGATTACAACAACAGGGTTTCAGAGAAAGAAAGAAGGTGATATTTTGGCTAGACCAGAATGAAATGTTTGATATAATCTGATGACTAAAAACTGTTTTCCCTCACTAAAACTATAGTTGAAAAAAGTTACAGTTTTCTCTGACTAAGATAAGACTAAAGATGTTTAGTCAACTAAAACTTGACTAAAAAGAACCGGATGAAGTTGACACAGGACTAAGACTAAATAATTTTTTTTTTTTATTAACACTAGTTAAAGCCAATAATGTCTGAGTAAACAGTGTAATTTAATATCCATAGGATCATAGGCGTTCTCATTCTCACTAGTCACCTGTTTTGCATCTTCGACGAGGTGCCGCAGGAAACTGTCCGTCTGCCCCTGTGGCCGTTAAAAGAAACTTGAATTATTATTTAGAGAGTAGTAAACGGGACAACTACCAAATCAGAGCAAAAGAAAAGATCTACTGGTTACTTTTTAACACAGTAGCAGCCCTGGAACCCTTAGCTCGTTTCTTAGGGGGACTTATTATCCCAGAGTTATGAATAAATAAACAGGCATTGATGCACAAAAGATAACGGCACCGTGGAGAAAGCCATGTGTGAATGTACTGATGACAAAGAGTCTTATGATCTCAAAACATCCTAAAACAACAACTGGGAAAATACCCTGAATGCAATTGACCAGGAAACAAAGACATTATTGGTGCAAAACACTTACAGTGCATTATTGTGATTTGGATCAAAGCCACAGTTTTGGAGTTTGTGCTTCAAGAGTGACAAACAAAAGAACTGACTTCCTTCTGTTTGTATACTAAAGTGCGAGCCAAGGGGAAACAAAAGCGTAAACAGTACAGCAAGACAAACAGAAGGACTGTGGGGTGAAAGTATTTTCAAAAAAAGATTTGAATATGTTGTTGTTTTTTTATTTCAATGCTGTATTTCTATTCATGACCAATAAGATAACTAAATAATACATTCTGAAGGAGATGGAGAGTCGCAAACATTAGAAGTAGATACTCCAATATATTATAATAACCGTGTTATAGAGCTCCTCCAGGCGATCCACAGTAAGGAAGCGGCTCATAGTCATGCCGTTGTCAATCAGCAGTTTGACAAAACTGACTCGGTCCATCACCAGAGCGTCCAGCATGGCCTGCTCCAAGGAACCCGCCTGCATACAGCATACAATTATTAGGATTAGACAACAACTGTTAAGGATTGTTAGAATGAACAATATAATGTGCAAAAATAGCGTTTAATTACACCACAACATGCAGTAGTGAGTCACTGAGTCCGTCTTACCTTCCAATGCTGTCCGTACACCAGGACATCTTTCTGTGCTATGTCAGCCCTGTCCCAGGCGAGGGCCATACTCAGCTGCTCTGCAGGACTGGCCTTGGTGCCTGTTCATCATACAGAACAAAAATCATACATAATAACCTCAGCATTCCTAGATTATAACAAACCTTTCTTCCAGTTGACATGTTTACTTAGCAGGAAAAGCCCATTTCTAGCATTAATTATTGTTCCATTGTTCCATTTAAATGCACCAGTAATTCTGCCTGCACAATAAAGAGCCTGGAACATGTAAACCGACAAAGAAAGCAGCAGTTATTTCTATTGTCAATTATTATTATTATTATTATTATTATTAATATGTGTTTTTTCTGCTATGACATGTCAAATGTCTGCTGTGAAAAATGTCTTTTGTCACAACCAAGAGGAGAAATATAAATACCCTTGAGACTAGTTGTCAAAATGGCTGCGTCAGGTGCCGTTTGGTCTTCCGACTCGGAGTCAAAGATGGTTATCTAGTATTCAAAGACATATTGGAAGTAGTGAGTAGTCCATGTCTTGAATCACAACATAAACATTCCCAAACAGTGTCTCACTTACAGACTCTCTGTGATCCATACACTGCAGAAGGAGACTGCAGAGCTGAGACGCTTCTGCTGTCTCTACTCCAAACACATCTCCAATCCTGACAAGGAAGTCCTCT
This sequence comes from Ophiodon elongatus, assembly GCA_016806645.1. NCBI lineage: Eukaryota > Metazoa > Chordata > Actinopteri > Perciformes > Hexagrammidae > Ophiodon > Ophiodon elongatus. Next base: position 2,760,263 of record JACSYO010002128.1, read on the forward strand.
TTAATGTCAGCATCCAACTGCCTACAGAAATGCAGTGAAGGTGTAAGTAATATTTGTTACATGTCTGCTCAACAAACAGCTGCTACATGTCGCAACATTATCAAACCATACATTACTATTAGACCCTCTTCTGTAGATTCAGTAAGGGACAGGCATACCTGTCAATAGAAGTCTGCTTGTGTAAGAAGGCGAGCAGGTCGGCAGCCCTGCCCGATCCCTCGAACACAAACACTGGCACAGGGGGAACATTGCTAACATAGTCCAACACTGTGGACACAATGGCAGGGCCTCCCTCCACCACCACACACACCACAGGCACTCCTTGGTTCAGTCCTATGAAGAATGGAGGAGAGGGGGATATAGCATCAGTCACATCGAGCCCCTGAGCTTTTCTCTCTTCCTGTAAGTGTTGCACAAAAATACACACACACTGACTCACGAGGGTGTATCTTCTGTAGATGGATGTGTTTCTCCAGCTTCCTCCTGAGGCCTTGTTGGCAGCCATGTTTTCCCAGCGTTCCATCATCCACCAACAGAAAGTGTGAGTGGAAACCATTGAGACAGGCCCTCTTGCTCAAAGGGTTCCCCAGTGGCTGGTAGGGCCTGAACACCTGAGCCATGGTGAGTGGAAGTCACATCAAGAGTCAAGAACCATACTTACACATATTCAGTGTCAAACTGATGAAATCTCATTCAACGATACATAATGAGTATGACAGTGCTCACATCTCTGCCTATGAGGTCCATGTTGTTGTCAATGACTCCCCATGGCGTGATGCCGACTGTGTTTCTCTTCCTCAGGTTGTGGCCCCCAAATGTTTTCACTGCCTCGCCCACATACTTAGACACACCTAGAGTATGTAAAGAGCAGCGGAATGCACAGCAGATAAACAATTCAAGAGCATAAATAAAGAAAGCAGCTCACTTAAGACAGGCATCAAACAAACCCTTTTCAAATTCCTCTTTGTGCAACTGCAAACAAATGGACATAGCATACCGCTACGCCTCACAGATTAGACCCAGGGACACTGAGAGTGAATGGACAGAAATCCTACTTGTGTTTACACAGCCCAAGAACATTTTCAGGAAGTATTTTTACAACAGCATCGCACACAGAAATTTACATGCAATGTAAAATTGACTGAATATCATACAGGCATGACAGAACAAGGGGTTCTTTAACCGTTTCACACCAGGACCAACAATGATCAAACTGAGTCGCATTGTGCCATTTAACTGCCATGCTGGTAATGTGAGTGCATATCAGACAACAGCCCGAGATCCAGTGTTGTTCAGGAGTAATAAGTGATACAGACCCACACACGCAGATCTTACAACAACGTATATCAACCTACCTGTATTAATGCCATCAGTGAGTATCCATGCTCCTGTGCTGAGGGCGGCAGTGATCAGCCCTTTGCTGAAGGCCTGCTTGACTTTAAGGGGCAGGGTGAAGTTTTCTGAGCCCCCCTGGACAGTCAGTAGCAGCTTGGGTCTCTCCATCTGCCACTCCCTCAACATCAGTTGGAACAGCACCTCTGGCTTGGAGTCCACAGCCACACGAACATACTGGAGGGGAAAAACATGGAACTGTTTGGGACTGAGAAGCTATTTCTGCTTTTCTCAGTTACTGTGTGACTGTTCAGTGAAGTAGATACTATCTTAGATCATAGCATGCCAAAGCTTGTTTATACAGCAATCATAAGACAAATCCCTGTCTTATTCAATCCTGGATAAGCATATACCTTCATTTTGGGAGTAATCTCTTGTAGAAAATGGGAGTTCAGTTGTATAAATGTGGTAAGATAATTGAGCAAACTACAAATTTGTTCTTTGCCCAAGAAACACATATACTGTAGAGTCACAGACCTTGGCCCGGCATACGCGTGTGGCAGTGTCCTGAAAGTCTATGGTCCCATAGGCATTGGTGGGACTGGCTTTGGTGTGGAGCTCTATGGACCAGTCCTCTTCCAGGTCCTGTCCAGGAACAGGATAGAGGGATATGGGGGGAAGGGACTCTTGCCAAGAGTGCTCCCCAATCAGGCGGCCGCAACTACATCTATCAATTGAAAGATTATGTAATTGAGTATGGCAGGTGGTGGGAGGTGGCAGAAATTCAGAGTAACTTCAATTTTTTGTGCCTGCACATCATTCACTTACATTTTATTACTCTTTTGAGCTATCAAAAGTAGGTATTTGCTTGTGAAGCACCACACAATAACTTGTATTGTTGGATAACATGCACAGATACCTGACAGGCTCCACCTGGCCTATTTAAGTCAGGCTGCTGCAATCTGTCCCCCTTCCTGTCTCACTCCCTTCCTCTTCAGCTTCCTTTGTCCTTGGGTCTATGTTTGGTTGTGTTTATAATTTTACAGCCCACAAAATTCCCACACATCTCTCATCGATTCATAAATCTCCTACACTGCTGATAACACTAACTTCCATACGTTAGGTTTATTTTCTTTATATAGGATAGCAACAAAATAAAATACATTGGCATTATCACCTTCTGTGAGGCAGTTTGTGACAAATTAAACAAGTGGTTCTTTTCTAAATTTGCAATAATATTAAATCTGGAAAAAAGGGGAAATGATGAAATAAAGTTTGTGGGGAAAAAGTCAAACAACATTTTCATTGGAATAGGGGGTGGGTGTACAAGAGGAATGTAGTGGGTTTGTGGATGGTGTAAAGATGCACATAAACACACAATTCATAGATTATACCTGATCAAGTTTTGGCATACTTGACAGACGGGAATACATCTGTAAGAAACAGGAAACAACACATTATCAAAGAATCCACACGGTCTCTATTCCTGGAAGGATGGGCTGAGTGCCAAATAGTTTTGCTCTGAGAAATATGTTGTTTCCAACCACTGCTGATAATATCCAACTATGTACTAACTAAACAAATCATCCTGTATTTCTTCTGAGAATCATAAAAACTTGTACTTTTTTGGAAGCTCATCAATGCAATCAGATTCCCGTTTACCTATGTAGGTCCCGAGATGAAGGGATAAACTTCACACACTCTCGTTTGGAGAAGGATTCCTCGATCCAAGACTTACGTGACTGGAATAAGAAGAGAAAAAGATTTACTTACAGTACACAGATCCTGGAGCAGCTAAGCACTAGCTCCTCAACTGCATTGTCAAACTCCAGCAAGAAAACGCACTATTGCTGAAAAAGTGTAATCAGTGACCTTTTCGGTGAAGCTCATTACGGTGCCGACAGCAGCCTACATGCTGGACCCACCGTGAACGAACTGTAGGTCCCTCCCTTTCATAAAAACATGAACTGCTCTCTTTTCACAGAAGACTTTTCTTCACGCTTCGCCTGGTCTTTCAAGGTCTGTCCTGCTCCTACGGTCCGTTTCACAGAACAATTTCACAATGGCCTTACTAAGTAGAGAATTGTTGGTAGGAAACATACACACATCCCCTTCCTGAGATTAGTACACATGGCTGGGAGGGAGCTGGTGTGCTGCCTCCTTGGGTCAGACTGTGTTAACAATAAACATCTTAAGGGTAGCTGATGTAGCTCACTGTGTTTGTGTACATGATATAAATATTTCAGTTTAATGACAAGAAACCTCACGCATGTTTCATGTGCTGCAGCTGCAATTTTACTAACAAAACATGAATCACCTCAAGGAACTACTTTAAAGATCCTGTACTATATGGGAATATAACAATACATTCCTATAAGTAGTTCTACAATCTTACAGTTATCTAGTGGGTGTTCATTTTATTCCAGGTGGTCAAATGTGAGGCAGTTCAGCATGAGACACATTATTAGCAGCCTTGACATTCATTTAGACAAAGTATTGCATTGTTTATCTGAATTTCTGTCACTATTTTCATAAGAAACATAATGGAAGATTTTGGCTAACTGGTTTGTTTCACAGTCGTTTTTTGACGACTAACCTAGATGCCAGGCACTAACTTGTATTTAACATGACGTCATCATTATCTGGCAGTAACATGGTGACTGCCATCAGATGAAGAGCTGAATATAAAACATACAATATTAGGTACCAGGTACCAGAAACGGTATTTTTAGCTAAACTTTGAAGGAATTTTAAACGTTATGTAAGCTTAGAAACGTTAGTTGATTAACGCCAATTAAAGCTTTGTTATGTAGCGTTAAATGTAACGTTACGCTGTAGAAATAACATTATTTATCTAAAGTGTGAGCTGAAGACGAAAAATTTAATATATAAGTAGGTTCCATGTTTACTTCAGCCAACATTGGAATCACATCAAAACTTTGCTAACATTAGCTATTTGCAAACGGCAGCTAATAATTAACGTTTAATAAATAGTTTTATAACCATCATAAATAGCATACATCCATGTGTACACCCGCTGGAAACAAGCTGGACTCATTAGCGGATATAAGATTTAGTTCTACATAACTTACCATGGCTGAACCCCGCAGTTACAAACGTGTATGACGCGTGAGTCCACATGTACCTCGAGTCAAATCCCACCTCCTCATCTAGTCCCCTGACAAGGACTGACTGCCCTTTTATCAGCCGCAGGTCCAAAGGGCAGGGAGAGCCAGACGCCCTGAGGAGTCCATGACCTCCTCCTTCAAACACATGCAGGACTCCTTCCCCTCCAGGGCCGCCGACAAGGGCAGGAGGTGGTGTCGTGTCCCCCATCATGGTCCGAGTCTGCAGACAGGACAGACGGGGAGATGTGGTCATTGGTGAAAGCATAAATATAGATATTCAAAAGATTTGTCTTATTGTCAGCCCCCTCTCAGGTACACGCACACACACACACACACACACACACACACACACACACACACACACACACACACACACACACACACACGCACAAAGCTAATCGGAGGGTCACAGCACCTGCAAATATACTATAAAGTATTCAGACCCATTCACTTTTTGCACATTTTATTGTGTTGTAGATTTATTTTTATATGGATAAAATTGCCATTTTACCCATCAATCTACACTCAATAACCCCAAATGACATTGTGCAAACATGTTTTTAGAATGTTTTTGCATATTTATATAAATAAATCAAAAACTTAAATCTCTCCTAAAAATATTCAGACCCTTTGCTGTCTCGCTCCAGTTTGTGGTGAAGTGTGTCCTGGTTGCTTTGCAATATTTAAAGATCACTAATGCAACAAATATAAATATATTTATTTTGTGGTGCACATCTGGCAGATTTTTGTGCTTACTTTTTTATCTGTTAAAAGTGCTTGCCCCTGATGGTAATCGAAGGCCAAGAATTGTTTGCCGATAGAAAACTTGCAACTCTTACTTTCAAACCTTGAATCAGGGCAAGGGTATAAAACCATTTCCAAAGCTTTGAGTGTTCCCATGAGCACAGCGGCCTCAATAATTGTGAGATGGAAGAAGTTTGGACCCACTAGGACTCGTCCTGGAGTTTGCTGTCCTGCCAAACTGATAACTGGGCAAGAAGAGCCGTAGTCACGGAGGTGACCAAGAACCACACAGTCACTCTGGGAGAGCTTTGGAAGTCCTCTGCAGAGATGGCAGAACCCGCTGTAAGGATAACAATCTTACCAGCCCTCCTTCAATCAGGCCTTCATGGTATAGTTGTTGGACGGAAGCCAATCTTGAGTAAAAGGCATGACAGGCAGCGCGCTTTGAGTTTGACAAACTGCATTTCAAAGAAAAAGATTCCCTGGTGTGATGAGAACATCAGGGATTGCTCATCTCCTGGCTTGTGCCGTCCCTTACGGTGGAGCATGGTGGTTCTCAGCGGCCGGGACAGACAGACTGGTCAGAATTGGGGGATGGATGAATGCAGTAAAGTACAGAGGTCCTTGAAGAGAACCTGCTCCAGAGTGCACGCAACCTCAAATCTGCCAGAAAGAATGACGTAATCTTCCCAAATCCAGGTGGCAAAGACTTACCCATGAAGACTCAAAGCTGCAATTGCTGCCAAAGAGGCTTCTACAAAGTACTAAATTAAGGGTACTGAATACTTGTGTAAATAAAAAAGATTTCAGTTTGAATCTTTAAAAACTTTTTTTTAAAACATACACTACAGGAATGCACTTCGTTTTTTTTGTTTGACATAAAGGTACTGCACCTGCATTTTGTTGTGCAACCATGTGTTGTACAAAGAATATAAATGAACCTTAAACCTTAATAAATTTGCACTTTTTCACTTAGACATTATAGGTTATTGAGTTAAGATTGATGGACAAAAAGGACAAATTTTATCATTCTAAAATGACATTGACACAAAGTTTGCGAAGAGGTCTGAATAATTTCTGAATCCACTGTATGTAGTAAATTGGCATCGACCTGAAAACAGCAGGGCTTGGATGCCATTGAACACAACTGATCAACAGCTGGATCACATCTGTCTATGCTCTTCTCCGGACAGTCAAGGAATCATTTTTCTTTTAAAGAACAAAATCAAATGTACAGCGAACAAACATGACTGTTAATGGGCATTTCTCGCCTTGCATGGACTGCGGCAGGTATGTGCTTTACTTTTCGATGGTTTTACTTGTGTGTTGTCTGTTAAATGTCTATTTACTGTATAGTGTAATGTGCACGTTATTTGCTACAATATATTTCTCTGCAACTTCAGAATTTGTGGCTTCTTACATCATTTATTTTAAGGGTGTCTTTGAAAATTTGACCCTCTGGTTCATTAAGTTTTACTGTTGATCAAACCCTGACAAATATATGTAAAAAACATTTAAGTAAACAACAATAAAATCACACAGGAGTATAGAAAACTGTTGTATTGTCAATAAAAAAAGGGGTTGGGACAATCATCTCTGATTGGAAATGAGGTGTATCAGTAACATGTAATACAAGTGTTAATACAGAATACACTAAAGCCTTTAATAAAGTGTTTTATCCAATGTATCCAACATTTATAACAGTCATGAAATCTATATACAACAATTTCCAAACCAGTTACACAAAACAACATAAGATATTACAGAGTGATTATGATATGAACTGTAATGTGCAGAGCCTGCTTTTCATAACTAATTGTATTAACATTATAGATCAATAAAATACTAGGTTTGCAGGGTAGAGAAAAAGAAAAAAGTATTAGTCACAATTGTACACCAGACAAATTTCACCACAGTTTTGGTCACCACTATAAGAATAGCATGCTGCAGTGCAGATCTCAGTGTGGCTTCTCCGAAATCATGAAGATCTCAGACCTGCATGAGGTTCATTTCCAGCATACGTCACTGACGGGGCTACTATGGCAGTTTGTGACATCAGGTTGTTGCATCCCTTCTGGATACATATCAAGCAACCTTAATGTGCTTTTAATGTCTCTATCGGCAAGAAAAGCATCACATTTTCATCATCACGTCTGACTGCTCGTGTAAGGACAGAGTAGAGCAGACTCGCTTGCACCTGTAATCTTCAGGTCTCCATGGCATCGGAAGATGAGTCTTTGACTTTTGGCTCGTCTCGACTTTTGGAGTGGTTCGCATCTTTGAGCAGTGAAAGGTCAAGTTCAGGTAAGGGGACCCTCCAGAACTGGAAGGAGTTGTACTGCTCGTCTTCAGTGTTGTTGTCCTCACCAGCCTGAGTGATGAGAGAAGGATTGAGCCCAGGGGAAATGTACAGAGCAGCCTACAGTATATATATATATATATATATATATATATATATATATATATATATATATATATATATATATATATATATATATATATATATATATATATATAATGCAATATTTGACCCACAGAGTTGTTGACAGGTAGTGAAACAGCGAGCTATATATTATGGGTAGCGGGTGACATCTAGTGGACGTTTACTACAATTACACCAACTCACTTTCTCTGAACTGAGCTGCACATAGTAAATCTTCTGTTGCATCGTCGATAACTTACTTCATCGTGAGCTTTAGGGATGACAGTCTCTAAACCCGCGCAGTCATTTCGAGCTCGTTTCTTCGAGCTCGTGAGCGTGCTGGAGCCTCGGAGGCCCGGGACACTTCCAGAAGTCTGCTGGGTCAAAAGAGTAGCCGCATGCTTCCTTGTGTCGCAGTTTGCGGGCTTGCGATGAACGGGTTCTTCTTCTTCTTCGTGTTTCTGCGGGTCCTCACAGTGGTGCGGCCTCTTCTTGCAGCGGCTGCCCATCAAAGCCAGGAGGGACGGCGGGCTCACACCACCGGTGGGAGCCATGCTTTCCAGCGGCAGGTCAGCGCTGCTCAGAGAGCGGTAACACCGTTTGGAGGGAGAGCCGTGCAGCAGGGTCTCCTCGGCGCATCTCTTCGCCATGAATGTTGAGCACGCTCGTAAACGACAGTAAGTAAAAAAACACGTGGGATCCGATGCTGTAACTAAAGCTACAGCTAAAGCTTTCACCGCCGACGTTGTGCAAGGATGCGTTCAACAGTTTCAGCACCGGTAGTACAATTATTACGGGTCAGTCCGCAGAACCAATCAGAGGGCCCCGCTGTCTGGCCCCGCCCACAGCGGCCTCTCTTCCTGTGGCGGTGCATTCGCCCTGATCCCGTTTCATCCAGACCAGGGCCCCAAACTGAGAGAGATGGAGCAGGGACCCCCTACTATTTATATTGTATAAAATGGTGTTTTATATTAAACTGGACCTAGTTCCATGTATAAACATACCTTGTTATTGTGCATTCAATACTAAGCTATTCAAATAATACACAGGTTCATATATTTATGTTTTTATTTTAAACATGTTCAAGGTACAGTGAGTAGGGTGGCCGTACCACTGCCATTTATAAACATACCTTGTCAACTGATACCAATGCCAATATCAACATTGTCTGTCAATTGCATGATAATCATGCATACAAGCTATTAAAAATTTTATTTTTATTTTATTTGTTATATTTATTTACTGAAAGATAACATCTTCTACCTCCATTTATCCATTCGCTACAATATGCTGGATTCGTGTTAATGTATATTTAAAGACATTTAAATTGGGGGGAAAAAATATAAAAGAAATATAAAAAATTGTCTAATCAACCAAAAATGTCACAACCCCCTGAAGTACCTTTTTATTACATTCTCACATCATCCAATGTTATTCCACAATGATATTTCAGCATTTAAACAGCTTGTTTTGTCATGCAATTATTCTTAAATCAATCACAAACTGTATATAAGAAGTGGACAGTCACTGTGACGTCACCCATTGGTTTGTGGACTGCTGTTTGAAGCCTCCAGTGCAGCACTTCACGTTCATTCCTACGAAAGTTGCTTAGTGGCTCATGAAGCAAAAAAAGTTTGACTTCAGATTATAAAATATAGATCAAATTACCCAGATCGTCAACCCATCTTCTGCATCCATGGGCCCATAGATCAGCACACTTCACTTTCCTTTACCTCTCGAGCTCATTCACATGAGTGCAGGAAGGAAAATAACTCTGGAATCGGCTATTAGTGCATTTTACAAATTTTAGGTGATGATTAAGATAAGGACTTTTATACAATCACACTTCTTGTTGTAACCACAGTTGTCGCCCCCCTGCTGGTCATTAGAAAGAATGCAAGTTTAGGTCAGTTCCACATTGGCTTCACTTTTAAGACAGAGGTTATTGCCTGATATATATTTAATTTTTTCTCTTTTCTTTTAACTCTCAAAAGACCTTTTCCACTCCAAACATGTTGGGCAATTTACAGGGAGAAAAGCACAGGTGTAACCTAATAAATAACATTAATGACTGTATTAAGTTGTGTGACTTCACTGCTGCATTGTTTTTTTACACCTGTAATCTACCTCCTAATTGATGAGCAAGCATGTAGCTCACACAAAACATTGTCACTTTTTCATTAATGAAAAACACGTTTAAATTTGTCCTTGAGCTACATTAAAGTGCTGTTATGAATAAAACTCTGGAGATACATTTTTTTTAATGTTTGGCTTTATTACAAAGTGTGATTAGAAACCAGAAGTCAATGAAAGTCATCTGCAACTTTAAAACAATGTATTCTTGAAAAGCCTAAACATGTTTTGATTACATTTTCAGTGTTGACCAATGATCAATGCAAATGAGTAGAAATAGTTGTTGGCAACATATTTTAAAAAAATAAATAGATTTCAAAAGTTAGCGCGCACACACACACACACACACACACACACACACACACACACACACACACACACACACACACACACACACACACACACACACACACACACACACACACACACACACACACAATGAAGATGATAATTTGTAGGACCTCAGGCAGTCAAGCAGGCAGGACAGCAGTAAAAAGAAATATACAGTTCATGGCTTGTAGCCAACACAAACCACTGAAACAAAATAGCAACCAAGGGTAACTGACTCATCTCAAACCCCAGGTATCAAGATATGTAGACTATTTATCAATGTTTTTCCTGGTGTTACACATTACAGTTTAGCACATTTCTCCATGATACACATCATAAAAAATATAGATGACAAAATATAAAATTTATGTCCACTGATTTTTTTTTTCTATCCGTGTCCATTTTCTGTTTTCATTTTGTCTGTCTAATCTTGGCCTCTAAGTTCACTGTTTTTGTCAAAGGATTTCCTGTCACGTCAGGCTGTCGGTACCTTCTCGTCGTGGTGACTTTGCGGCCGGTGGAAAACTCCGTTGTTGGTCGTCGTCGTCGTCTTCTTCTTCATCTTCATCTTCTTCTTCTTGACCGTTAAAGTACAGGTCTGCAGGTTTTCGTGCCACAAAGAAGACACAGTCGTAAACGTATCTCAACATAGAGCGGTCGTTCTCGGTGTAGGTGGTCTGAACTGACGGTTTCTCCACCTGCAGGAGAAATACAAATACTGTTTTACTACTGGAACAAGATTTCTGAAGACAAAAATGATGGTAAGGCCATGAATATGTATCAAAGTCCTTGGCTTACCTCTATATGGAAGCCAACGTTAACAATCGCTGTCCTAATGTCTTCATAGCTAAGTTCAACTGACAGTTCATTGGCCATGTTCTCAAAGTGGTACAACAGTGGACCTGAAGGAACATTTAATTTAAACTTTGACATAAGTTTACTGAGACCAAAACCGTAAGACCTTTTTCATACAGTTGAACTTTCTAATGAATAAGAAAAAGTCACCCTACAATACTTTAAAACATACAGTAACATTGATGAACATCATATTCTTGAGACATCCGTTTGTTGAGTTGTGTTATTTTCTTTCATGTGCTGAGAACAGTTCAAACATTGATGTGATTACTTTGTGAATAAAATGTAGTCTGATAGCAGATCTCATTGCAGATTTAACTGAAAGAATAGTGAATTGAAGCATGAACAAAGTAAGCCGGCTCACCCAGGTTGATCCACACTCCACCGGGTTTAAGAATCTTCCAGATAGTCTCCACATACTCGATGACATTATGAGCTGTGTCAATAAAGAAGCAGGTAGCCACACAGTCCCAGGAATCTGACCCAAAGAGAATATATTATTACATGATCATTAATGTTGCTTAGGAGAAAAATTCACCAATGAGCAATTATTCATCATTTACTGTACATTCACATCAGAATGGTCAAATTTATTGGGAGTCTTTGGCAAAAGTAAAATGCTAGGCCGCTGGAAGAAATGCAATTGTTTTGTGAAGTTGGCTGAGAGCAATATACAATATTGGAGTAAGCTCTGCCTGAAAGGACATTTTATAGAGGAAAAAAGTTACTTCTGTCAATTGTGAAAGATCCACACAGTTTCAACTAACCTGATTCACTGTAGACTTCCACAAAGTCCCCTGCTACCATGGAGAAGTCTGCATCTAAAGGTAAGCTCTGAGGGTTGACATCGGGGAATATGATTGGTCGTGTTTGGTCGGAGGATTTCTTGTTGTTGCTAAACTGGTGGATCCAGGGGTACAGGGTCAGAGAGTTCACCGTTTCACACCTGAATGAAGCAGTCCAAATTCATATTTTTCAGGTATTTCAGGTATTCAGCAGAGTAAAAAGTCAGAATTGATTGCCAAATAACTAAATGTGAATTACGTGTTCTGGTTTTATTTGTGATCATTGAAACATGGTTATAGATTTATGACGTACTATTATGTGTGATTAATAGATAGTTACACCTCATGCAAGCAGAGAAGGAGATAGTCTCTAAGTGTTGTGTCAGGGAGCAGGAGTCACAGGAGTGTTAGTGCCAGTATATATGCTGTACCTATTGAGAACAAAGTTTGAAGAGAAGAGCATGAAGAAGCTCCATTCGTTGCCCTGGCAAATATAGCCCAGCCGTGCTATTTCCCAGGCTAGACGGCCAAGCCCAGCACCCGGAATCAGCACGCTCACCTTAGACACATCACTGACATAATAAAATATACAAAATGCACCAATCACATGGAAAACGTGGAGTAAGTCACATCATCAGAATTTTTACAAGATGTTCTGAAACCATAGCACATTGAGTAGCCACATATCTGTCTTAGCATGCATACAGGTGTCTGTGTGTTAGTCTGTGTGAGTGAGCATATGTGCTTCCTACTATTGGTCATTTGGGAATAGTCTTTGGATCTCTTCGATGATGGGCTGGTAGCAGGTGTCTCTCTCTGCCCGGCCCGTCTCGCTCCAGTCTCTGACAAACTGCTTTATGGTGGACTTAAGCTTGTCCATGTCAAACGTAGTAGACGGGCGCACCTTCCGCGGATCTTCCTGGAAGTTGAATGAAAACACAAAACATCTACCTAAATTCCTTGAGTAAATAACAACAAAAAACTAAGATGCAACACTACTAACAGTTTTAGTATGCAGACTGCTTATGTACAGTCGACCACCTGCTGTAAGCCGAGCCTTACCCTCTCCCCGTATTCAATGTTCTCAAACATGTGGAGGCTGTTGTGAACGACGGCCTGCAGGATCTCCTGGTTGTGGTCCGCACACTGGCTGATCCGGGCCAGATTGGACAAAACTTCTGGCAGCAAATCCTGGTGTCGCTGCGGGAGGCTCAGAAACTGACGCTCGGCACGCTTGACCTGCTCTTGGACATGGACCCTGACATGAAGACGAGACACAGGTAGGATAAAGGGTTCACAGGCTTCTTTTAGGGTGTCCCCCTCAGGGACAACACAAGTCATTCATCTGAGGAGCAATTGGGGACAAGACGCTGTGTTGATGCAGTGTGGGTCCAACACGCTGGTCCAAATGGTTCATACATTATTTAATCTCATCGTTACCTTTTACATGCGATTGCTACAACACAATATTCCTCACTTATGTTTGTTTAAACCGGAGGTGTTATGAAATGAGTGGGGCTAGAAAGTCAGAAAGTGAGGACATTAATGCAACCGGAAGCTGATTAAATACAAGTTTAACTGTCTGTAGGAAGCACTAATCAATGTTTAAATCAATTTTGAATCATCTCAGTTAGCAGTTTTTCCTCCAAACCCATCTGTCCTGAGCTATTGTCACTTGCTAACGACATCGTTTATTGACACAAACTGTCATCACCTGGTAGTGCTGTAGTTGAATTTGTGTCAATATACCTGTAAAATCTAAAAGCATCGATTATTCTCCAGAAATGCTGCCTCTCCAGCTTGGCCTCCTCCTCGGGGCTGCATTTCATTTTCTCTTTGTTGAAATACGGTCTCCCTTGCGGTCCCTCTCCTGTTGTTTCGGCCATGACTGAGATGAACTCGCAGCCGTCCAATCAAAACGCGACAAACGTCTTCTTCTTTGAAACTGTCAATTCCGGCAGAATAGGCTTCACGAGACATATTGCTGCCCCCTACAGTCGGGTGAGGAGACTGCAGTTGGTTGCTCTGATACAGTGTCCGGATGAAGGCAAATAAATAAATAAATAAATATATTTATTGGAATAATACAACCCTGCTCATTGAAGTACATAAGTGGAGTCCCTCTCCCTCTTATCATTGGTTCAGAAAACTTACATTATTACTACATATGTCCCTTTTGGTGTCCCATCTTTGTGCCCCATGTGCCAGCAGTCAAGTCCCATCTTGTTCAACTTTTCAAATTATATTAAAAGCTCACACACACACACACACACACACACACACACACACACACACACACACACACACACACACACACACACTACATTAAATAAATGCTCTACAGTCCCTGTTTTATTCTAAAAAAATATCTCTGTCAGGATAAATACCAAATTCGAATGCTTTTTGTAAATATTTTATCCCTTCATTATTTGACCCTCTATCCCGCCATCCGGTCTCTGTACGACTGCAGTAGGAGCTGTGTTCGTATTCTCGGCAATAAGTCAGACGCGTTCCCGGTGGGTGTTGGCCTCCGCTAGGGCTGCCCTTTATCACCGGTCCTATTCGTGACTTTCATGGACAGGATATCTAGGCGCAGCCGGGGGGAGGAGAACATCGGGTTCAGGGGTCTCGGAATCGCCTCTTTGCTGTTCGCAGATGATGTGGTCCTGTTGGCCTCTTCGGACAGTGACCTCCAGCATTCACTGGGGCGATTTGCAGCCGAGTGTGAAGCGGCGGGGATGAGAGTAAGCACCTCCAAATCTGAGGCCATGGTGCTCTGCCGGAAACCGGTGGATTGCTCCCTCCGGGTGGGGACGCAGTGCCTACAGCAAGCGAAGGAGTTCAAGTATCTCGGGGTCTTGTTCATGAGTGAAGGTAAGATGGAGCGGGAGATCGACCGACGGATCGGTACGGCTGCAGCAGTAAAACAGGCGCTGCACCGGACCGTCTTGGTGAAGAGGTAGCTGAGCCGGAAGGCAAAGCTCTCAATTTACTGGGCGGTCTACGTTCCGATCCTCACCTATGGTCACGAACTCTGGGTCGTGACCGAAAGAACGAGGTCTCGGACACAAGCGGCCGAAATGAGTTTTCTCCGTAGGGTGGCCGGGCTCAGCCTTAGAGATAGGGTAAGGAGCTCGGACATCCGGAGGGAACTTGGAGTTGAGGTGCTACTCCTTCTTATCGAAAGGAGTCAGCTGAGGTGGTTCGGGCATCTAATCAGGATGCCTCCTGGACGCCTCCCGTTAGAGGTTTTCCAGGCACGCCCAACTGGTAGGAGGCCCCAGGGAAGACCCAGGACACGCTGGAGGGATTATATCTCCCAGCTGGCCTGGGAACGCCTCGGGATCCCCCAGAACGAGGTGGAACGTGTTGCGGGTGAGAGGGAAGCCTGGGTCAGTCTGCTAGGCCTGCTGCCACCGCGACACGACCCCGGATAAGCGGATGAAAATGGATGGATGGATGGATTTGACCCTCTAGTATAAAAATGAACACTAATAAACATTAAAACGGATTGCTGCACACTCAATCATAAAGAAGGAGACCAAAGAAAGAGGTTTTTCTGAGTATTTAATATGTGACTCAACAGCTGTGCATGAGCAAACACAAAATGCGTATTCCATCAGAGGTTTGGGTTAATAATCTTGCCCATGAAGAGCATTTTGTCTGTGTTGCGTTCAGTGATGACAACCATAAATGGCCGATTGAACTTCAACACAGGGATTTGGCGGAAGGACAGAGGTGTGATAACAATGCCAGTGACAGCTGCAGCAGTTGCTCCGGCCTCATCGACATCCAGGGTAGCTTGGTGAACAACCTACGGCGTAATGGAGGATAAGTGAGTTGAGAGACGGATGGAATATAAGGAAGGAGAAAATAAGTGTGAAATAAAATAGGCTCTCTGTCCTTACATCTGAGACTGACAGTTTGGGCCCATCTGAAATACCACTCAAATCTGCACGATCACCAAACATGTCTGTCATTCCCATTTCAGTCAGCACATCATTCAGTGTGACGGAAGTCTTGATGGAGAACTTTGGAATATAAACGTCATGTGTCCTGAAAAAAGTGAAAATACACATCTTGTAATTGATCTGACAGGACAAAGCTGAGTTGCTTATACAGTGTCAAACCTTCCATATCAGAAACCAAAAATGTAAGGAAAATTTTTGATTCTCCCGACCTGGACGTCATCCATTTCAACCATTTGGTGACATAGGCTGGGCTAATGGCATTCTCCAGTGTTGACATGTCGTCAGGCAACAACAGCAGCATGGAGTAAGAGCCGTTGAAGGGCAGGTGGAGGACTGATGTGTTAATCGCCCTGTCGTAATATGTATCAAAATGCTCCTCCATATTCATCATCTGGACTGGAACCTGAAAAATGACAGCTTAAACATGAGGTCCTTTAATTGGAAAAGACAGCCCAAATAAAGAATGGTAGATGATGCATTATTAATGTGACTCAAAACCATTCTGAATAAATGGTGCAACTTTGAACCTGGGTGTTCTCATCCACCATGAAGATGTCCTCCTTGGTGAGTTCGGGATCAAATGGAGTCGCCCACTTTCCTGTTTGACGATGAGCAGAAATATAACACAACTTAAAGGTGTGACCTCAAAATGAGCCAACAAACCAACCACTTCTCATCTCACATAACCTTTTACCTTTGTAGTAGACGTAGCTGATGAGATACATGACCGTGTTTGGATCCAGGCTGCTGACCAGATTGTTTATCTTCCCGTTGGTCTTCTCCTCCACATACTTATTGATGGTATTGGTGCTATTTGTGGTTTGGGAGAAGTCAAGGTTGAACCCATCTGCAAAGTAGGACTGCTTCAAGGTCTCCAGGAACTCGGGCTGTGCCTTAAAGCGGTTGTCCACAAATAGAGCGGTCCCTTCACGGGTGTCTTCCTGAGATGTGTTGTTTGCCCTTGTGAGGAGCATCTGGAAGGCCTGATCTACATCTGTCTGCATCAGTAAGGAGTTGTTGAAACCCAGACCACTAAAAAGCTGACGGTGAGTCTCCCCCCGTGCTCCTACGGACAAGGCAGCCAAGGCGACAGAGACGCTAAATGGGGAGAAGAAGATATTCTTGCCTTCGGAGTCAGCATGAGCTGCTAATTTCATGTAGAGACGGTAGGCAAACCCTGTGTTTGCTGAAGTCACCAGTGACATGCTGTTGGCACTACCATCGAGTGCAGTGTCTTGAACTTTGCCATGGGTACCACCATGGTGACCATGGTGATTATAGCCTCTCCCCACGCAGATCACTGCTGATAAGATCCATATACCCACGGCTGCATGCATCATTGTGTACTAAGACAAAAGTTCAAAAAGGACAGCATTGTTTATTTGGGTTTCACAATGTTTTTCTATTGGAAGTACTCATGCACTAATTTATCTAGAAGCAACAATAAACATGATGTTTTAAAGGCCCTGAAAATCAATGGGCTGCTACATAAACACACCATTGGTGCAGTTTTGGTTGTTTTAAATACATTTATTTTTCTCTGCTTTGAATCAGATTCTGATGAGTAGGGCTGTCGGGTTACTGTCAGTCAAATCTGATCAAACTCCACCCACACAGACCTCATGAAGCAAATCAGCAGAAGTATTGAGTGTTAAACTCAGAATAAATTATACTTTCAAAATGTTTTTGGGGATTGACTAAAAGTCATGTTATTGAGAAATACTTTAAGTTTATACAGGATTTCATTTTCAATTATCGAAATTACAACATTTTATGCATTGAACCTCAAAAAAGAAGTGAAGAAGAATGAATCTAGTCAATTTTAAATAATTTACACTTACAGTAGTAACTCTCGACAGATGTTAAAGGATTTTCCAATTCATAGTGCATAGTTGTATCTCAAACTCAAGTTATCAAACATAGACTTAATTGTTGGCAGAGTAAACTTTTATTTGAAATACATACTGCTAAAATAATTCATCTAAGCTCTCTCAATTCTTTTATCCACGTACCTTAAACTGGTGGAAGCACAGACAGCAAAGCACAAGCTGGACAGAGTGAGATGTCCCTTTTTATGAAATTGATCGGAGCAACTGAACTTTGGATTTGTTTATTCTTCATCCCAACCTCTTATTTGCTCTGCCCCGTCATTTGTTCTGTGTAATGATTACTGTCTAACCATTGCATCAAACTGAGACTCTACAGGATGATAGCACAAGCCCAGCTAACAGTATTTTTTTCAGCAACATATATGTGCTAACGTAATATGTTTCAGCAAAGTGCTGTCCCATTCGTATTTACACCATTCCAAGCCCTTACAGCCTCGTACACTCAACCGTTAGGTGACATCAGTAAGTCCCTGATGGTTCAGGATTTAAGGCCTGAGGGGGGACATTGGGATTGGACCTGAGAGTTGTTAAAAAGAAAAAAGTGAGTTACTTACTGGTCACCAATTTAAAGCCTTGGCCACACTTCATCTGCATGGCTGATGATGGCTTTGCCAGTAAACAAGAGTCTTTCCAACTCAAACACTGCTAAGCCAGGTGAACTCAGGTCGATTTCCACTTTGCGAGAAGGAGGTTGATCATTCCAGGAAGCAGGAAGCTTGGATGTAAAGAACATTGCTTTTTCTGTGGAGTTCTCTAAAGTAAAAAAAAAAATACAACAATCTGTTGGAAACACTGTACCGAACTGGGTGAGTTTAGTCTCAGGCGTCTTTGCCTCAGATGTACTCACCACAGGGTGCTCTAAGGTTTTTCAGGCAATTTGACCCTCACATTAAATCCAGACCATGTGCCTCAAACCCTCAGGGGCCTGTGTTATGCCTTTGCATCCAAATAGCTGTCTATTTAAAGACATGTATGCTGCCTGGTAGATGTAGGGAGTGTGGACACATTAGGCAAATGCCACTTCACAAAGAAAACAAGCAATTTCTCATTCTTTAATTTTATAACAGGATTTTCTTTTTAAGAATGAAATATGCCCCTTTATCTGTCCCCACTATCCATATCCATATCCATATAAACATAAATATATATTCCAAGAGTTCAAAAAGGGATAAAAAGAACATAATCTAACATATTTTCAAGTAATTCTTAAACTTCCTTATGTCCTATGTATCTGTCATAACAGTAGTTCCTAGAGTAAAATACATGGCATTCATATGTAGGTCTGATTCTAGATCCGCACTCAGGAAGAAATTTCATCTAAAAGATGGAATAATAGGGAAGGCAATCTTAGGTTTTCTTTTTTTTTTTTTTAACTGATCTGCTACGCTTAAGGCCCAATTACGAGCTTTGAGATGTTTGGACTGTATTGAGTGCTCGTTTGATATTACAGTGCATGCAGGGCTGGGAGCACAATTGAAAAGGAAAGCTTTGCACCTATTCCTGCAGAGGAATGGTGAAGTAAGAAACAATGGGCAACTAAGTGTATGGCCTCTATCGGAGGGGAGGACAATATCGTGCAAACAGACTGAGATGAAAAAAAGATGTAGGATCAGACTGAAACCAACCCACAATCCTGAGGGACAGCATGAATCTGAATCACAGGTTATAGACCACCAACAGTTGCAACGTGGCACTAAATTCATCATCCTGTGACTCTGCCGTGCATTATGCTGGCAAAGCCATGACATTAAAGAGAAGCTGAGCAAGAGTGTCAGGTTGTGTAGCCTGCACAGTCACTCGCTGAGGGTGAAAGTCACCAACGTGGACAACCATCGGTTTACACTTCTCACACCATCACATCACTATTACCAGCATCATTGGGCTTTAAAAGGTTGATTCCAGGTAGAAATAATTGCTCCACTTTGTCCTCGGATCCATGCCACTTATTTATGGCATTTTATATCATGGTGGTGGAAAAAAACCTTAAGATAACACAGCTCAGAGAAAGAGAGAGAAAAGACTTGACCCTCATTGTTTCCATGGAAGATCTGGAAGAAGAAAACAGCAAGACGTAGTGACCCACAAACAAGTAAATAAGTCCAGTTCAGAAGGCTTTCTTCTCCAGCTGGTCCAGAATGGCCTGTATCCGGATGAAGGCAAATAAATAAGTAAATATATTAATTGGACTAATACAACCCTGCTCATTAAAGTACAAAATTGGAGACCCTCTCCATCTTATCATTGGTTCAGAAAACTTACATTATTGCTACATATGTCCCTTTTGGTGTCCCGTCTTTGTGCCCCATGTGCTAGGTTCAGCAGCAGTCAAGTCCCATCTTGCTCAACTTTTCAAATTATGTTAAAAGCTGCTATATACATACATACATACATACACACACACACACACACACACACACACACACACACACACACACACACACACACACACACACACACACACACACACACACTACATTAAATAAATGCTCGATAATATTTTATCCCTTCATTAGTTTACCCTCTAGTATAAAAATGAACACTAATAAACATTAAAACGGATTGCTGCACACTCAATCATAAAGAAGGAGATTAAAGAAAGAGATTTTTCTGAGTATTTAATAAGTGACTCAAAAGCTGTGCTTGAGCAAACACAAAATGCGTATTCCATCAGAGGTTTGGGTTTATAATCTTGCCAATGAAGAGCATTTTTTCTGTGTTGCGTTCAGTGATGACAACCATAAATGGACGATTGAACTTCAACACAGGGATTTGGTAGAAGGACATAGGTGTGATAACAATGCCAGTGACAGCTGCAGCAGTGGCTCCGGCCTCATCGACATCCAGGGTAGCTTGGTGAACAACCTACGGCGTAATGGAGGATGAGTGAGTTGAGAGACAGATGAAATATAAGGAAGGAGAAAATATGTGTGAAGTAAAATAGGCTCTCTGTCCTTACATCTGAGACTGACAGTTTGGGCCCATCTGAAATGCCACTCAAATCTGCACGATCACCAAACATGTCTGTCATTCCCATTTCAGTCAGCACATCATTCAGTGTGACGGAAGTCTTGATGGAGAACTTTGGAATATATACGTCATGTGTCCTAAAAAAATGGGAAATAGACATCTTGTAATTGATCTGACAGGACAAAGCTGAGTTGTTTATACAGTGTCAAACCTTCCATATTAGAAACCAAAATTTAAGGAAAATATTAGATTCTCCCGACCTGGACGTCATCAATTTCAACCATTTGGTGACATAGGCTGGGCTAATGGCATTCTCCAGTGTTGACATGTCGTCAGGCAACAACAGCAGCATGGAGTAAGAGCCGTTGAAGGGCAGGTGGAGGACTGATGTGTTAATCGCCCTGTCGTAATATGTATCAAAATGCTCCTCCATATTCATCATCTGGACTGGAACCTGAAAAATGACAGCTTAAACATGAGGTCCTTTAATTGGAAAAGACAGCCCAAATAAAGAATGGTAGATGATGCATTATTAATGTGACTCAAAACCATTCTGAATAAATGGTGCAACTTTGAACCTGGGTGTTCTCATCCACCATGAAGATGTCCTCCTTGGTGAGTTCGGGATCAAATGGAGTCGCCCACTTTCCTGTTTGACGATGAGCAGAAATATAACACAACTTAAAGGTGTGACCTCAAAATGAGCCAACAAACCAACCACTTCTCATCTCACATAACCTTTTACCTTTGTAGTAGACGTAGCTGATGAGATACATGACCGTGTTTGGATCCAGGCTGCTGACCAGATTGTTTATCTTCCCGTTGGTCTTCTCCTCCACGTACTTATTGATGGTATTGGTGCTATTTGTGGTTTGGGTGAAGTCAAGGTTGAACCCATCTGCAAAGTAGGACTGCTTCAAGGTCTCCAGGAACTCGGGCTGTGCCTTAAAGCGGTTGTCCACAAATAGAGCGGTCCCTTCACGGGTGTCTTCCTGAGATGTGTTGTTTGCCCTTGTGAGGAGCATCTGGAAGGCCTGATCTACATCTGTCTGCATCAGTAAGGAGTTGTTGAAACCCAGACCACTAAAAAGCTGACGGTGAGTCTCCCCCCGTGCTCCTACGGACAAGGCAGCCAAGGCGACAGAGACGCTAAATGGGGAGAAGAAGATATTCTTGCCTTCGGAGTCAGCATGAGCTGCTAATTTCATGTAGAGACGGTAGGCAAACCCTGTGTTTGCTGAAGTCACCAGTGACATGCTGTTGGCACTACCATCGAGTGCAGTGTCTTGAACTTTGCCATGGGTACCACCATGGTGACCATGGTGATTATAGCCTCTCCCCACGCAGATCACTGCTGATAAGATCCATATACCCACGGCTGCATGCATCATTGTGAACTAAGACAAAAGTTCAAAAAGGGCAGCATTGTTTATTTGGGTTTCACAATGTTTTTCTATTGGAAGTACTCATGCACTAATTTATCTAGAAGCAACAATAAACATGATGGTTTAAAGGCCCTGAAAATCAATGGGCTGCTACATAAACACACCATTGGTGCAGTTTTGGTTGTTTTAAATACATTTATTTTTCTTTGTGCTTTGAATCAGATTCTGATGAGTAGGGCTGTCTGGTTACTGTCAGTCAAATCTGATCAAACTCCACCCACACAGACCTCATGAAGCAAATCAGCAGTCGTATTTAGTGTTAAACTCAGAATAAATTATACTTAAAAATGTTTTTTTGGTTCTACTAAAAGTCATGTTATTGAGAAATACTTTAATTTCATACAGGATTTAATTTTAAATGAATAAAGTTACTACTATATATGCATTGAACCTCAAAAAAGAAGTAGTTGTATATCAGACTCAAAACATCAAACAGTTTTAATTGTTGGCAGAGTAAACTTTTATTTGATACACATACTGCTAAAACAATACATCTAAGCTCTCTCAATTATTTTAACCACGTACCTTATACTGGTGGAAGCACAGACAACAAAGCACAAGCTGGACAGAGTGAGATGTTCCTTTTTTTATTATTTATCAGAGCAACTGAACTTTGGATTTGTTTATTCTTCATCCCAATCTCATATTTTCTCTGCCCCATCATTTGTTCTGTGTAATGATTACTGTCTAACCATTGCATCAAACTGAGACTCTACAGGATGATAACACAAGCCAAGCTAACAATGTTTTTTTCAGCAATATGTACGTAAACATAGTGATGATTATTGTCTCCAGCCCAGACTCTGTACCATACTGTGCCATACAAAAGAAAGCAAATTAATGATTTTGTATATAAGTAGCACTAATGTGTAAATTGATTGCCGGACATTCACCAAAAGCTGCATCAGATTCTCATTTTATTATGTAAAACGTAAATCCATTGAACATGTACAAATTGACAGAATATTAATAAGTTTGAACTAAAAGTTAAAGGCAATTAAAACATGATCCGGGGAATGATCAGATGCCGTAAGTCCCTTTCCAAAAACAACATTACTACAAGTACCATGAAATCCATGTATCTTATTATATTTTAAACAATATGCAATATACTTGAGCTATCTTTTGTCATATTTTTTCCTATGTTCTGGACCCAAATCTGACCAGTAATCCTACCAGGCAGTGTTCACTTTGTGCGAAATAGCCGGCCATCCAGTTTGATGAGCTGTCGGAGGAAACCTCGATTAGGGATGACACCCCGGTTATCTTTCACAGCACAAATAGCCTCCACGAGGGTCAGGTTCTGCTTCAGCATCAGGTAAGCCAGGACGAGGGTGGCGGAGCGGCTCACTCCTACATGACAGTGCACCAATACTTTGCCTGAGAATCAGAGAAACATTGCAACATTCATTTCAAAACAGACTTCCTTTAAATGCCTCTGCTAACCCAGCCCCTCTCACCTCCTCTGCTGAGAGCCCTGTGGATAAAGTTTGCTGCTGCCTGGAAGTTGACGCTCATGTCAAAGCCACAGGAGTCACGAGCCTCTATGCCCATGTAGGTGACCTCCATGCCCTCGTAGATGTCTGGCTGTACTCCACGTTTACTGTGAGCTGCATTGAGGATGTGAGTGACTCGATGCTTGGATAGATCAGCCCGGTTCTCTGCACTGTGTCTGAAAAGCACAACGTTCTGTATTCACTGACAGTGTCTGACAATAGGTAGAATATACAGTCAAATGTTGCAGGTCTTTATTGATGAAGCATTTTCATGTGTTGTTGCATGTTGCATAGGGATCGATTGATATTTTGAAGTTGCTTTCAGACATGTGAGCTGATTTTATCCAGAGATCTAAGATGTGCATTCATGGCAAGGCATCAGTGTAAACTTTCACATAGCATAGCTGTAGTGTACGCACAATCCCAATGTGGAATGCAACTTGTGGGATCTTAGGTTACTCATTCTGCATTTCAATCTGATTTATGATCAGTTCCTCTTTCACACCTGGATGAAATCCAAGTCTAGACTTGGGCAGACTTAGGTCTCAGTCCACTCTCTCTGTCACAACACAAGAATATTTGTAAAGTAACATACACAGCACAGAGTTACAAGGCCATGCTTCATTACTGTCAGCCAGTCTAAGGCCCAATCCTAATCTCCACCCTGACGGAGTCACAGACTTTGAGGCGCACTCCCATAAAGTGCTTGAGGTTTTGAGGGCTCTCTGGCAGACATTTTGAGCCCTTTATGAACCCTTTCTTTAAGTCTGCATTACTGCACACTTTGCCAAAGGGAATTACCCACAATTCCTAGCATTGTGACGTCAAACATGGAGTTACCCGTGAAAGCATGGAGACGTAAATAAAAAAAGGTAAACAAAGAGGATGGCACATGGGCGTTCAGCTTGGCAAATTACATTTAAACAGAAACATTAAGTATCAAAGATTGAACATAAAAGCACATTAAATCAGAGGAATGCAAGCAGAGATTATATTACACAGATTTATTCATCATACATTTAATTTTGTCATTGAAGCCTTTTAGAAAAAAACAAGTAAATAGATTATTTGAAATTACCTCTCATTTCGTGAGGAAAGAGCCTGGAAAACATTCAAATCAGGGTGTAAAAAATATAAATAAAATACCCACAATCGGTTGACGTCGTTATGGTAACGTGATATGTTTCAGCAAAGTGCTGTCCCATTCGTATTTATACCATTCGAAGCCCTTACAGCCTCGTACACTCAACCGTTAGGTGACATCAGTAAGTCCCTGAGGGTTCAGGGTTTAAGGCCTGAGGGGGGACATTGGGATTGGGCCTGAGAGTTGTTAAAAAGAAAAAAGTGAGTTACTTACTGGTCACCAATGTAAAGCCTTGGCCACACTTCATCTGCATGGCTGATGATGGCTTTGCCAGTAAACAAGAGTCTTTCCAACTCAAACACTGCTAAGCCAGGTGAACTCAGGTCGATTTCCACTTTGCGAGAAGGAGGTTGATCATTCCAGGAAGCAGGAAACTTGGATGTATAGGACATTGCTTTTTCTGTGGAGTTCTCTTAGGTGAGACAGCAGTTTTCTAAGAGGCAACTTCCAGTCCTTTAAAAGTAGACAGTACGAAAAGTCAAAAACAAAAAAGACCGCGGCAGTTTGTAGCCACCTAGTTTACCGAACTGTCTTCCCGGGTAAAGTTTAAAGAGATAAATCCAACAATCTGGAGGAAACACTGTACCGAACGAGGTGGGTTTAGTCTCAGGCTGCTTTGCCTCAGATGTACTCACCACAGGGTGCTCTAAGGTTTGTCAGGCCATTTGACCCTCCCATTAAATCCAGCCCATGTGCCTCAAACCATCAGGGGCTTGTGTTATGCCTTTGCATCAAAATAGCTGTCTATTTAAAGACCTGTATGCTGCCTGGTAGATGTAGGGAGTGTGGATTCATGCAGCAATTGCCACTTGACAACAAAAAAAACAAGCAATTTCTCATTCTTTAATTTTATAACAGGATTTTCTTTTTAAGAATGAATTTGCTCCTTTATCTGCCTCCACTATCCATATAGAGCTGAATATTTTCTTGGATAAATTAGCTTTCTAAACTGTATTTGTATACAATATAAAATAGTGAGAGAAAAATAAAATGTATTTGATCACAGGTTAAAAAATATACTGACCTTTAATTATTTCTCTGCTATGTTCTCACTTAATAATAATAATTGAAATACTTATCAGGCAAAGATTCCCATCTTGTGTTGGAAACATGCATTATATCTTGAACTGTACATTTATGCTCCATCTAAACAGAAAGTTAACAGCTCAGGAAAATGAACACATTGACAGGTGATTTGTTTTTCCATGCAAAGCTTGTGATCATATTTTTATTTATTTTTTCTTTCTATATAAAACCATCCCCTGAAATATGGCACTTTTTTTTTTAATTAATGATCGGAAAAAAAGACCTGCTCTAAACATGAAAATAGATTATAGAGCAAATCTGGATTTGTATAACAAGGTTATTAGTGTGACAGAAAACAGAAACCAGATCCAAATTAAACACTTGATCCAAGTGCTGTAAACAACGTTGTCATTAAGCACAAAACATTACTAAAAATGTTGAAGTACATACAGCAACTGATGGAACACTTAATTCTGAAAATACAATTCACTTGCTTGTCATGTATATATACATATATATTCCAAGCGTTCGAAAAGGGATAAAAAGAACATAATTTAACATATTTTCAAGTAATTCTTAAACTTCCTTATGTCCTATGTATCTGTCATAACAGTAGTTCCTAGAGTAAAATACATGGCATTCATATGTAGGTCTGATTCTAGATCCGCACTCAGGAAGAAATTTCATCCAAAAGATGGAATAATAGGGAAAGCAATCTTAGGTTTTCTTCTTTTTTTTTTTTAACTGATCTGCTACGCTTAAGGCCCAATTACGAGCTTTGAGATGTTTGGACTGTATTGAGTGCTCGTTTGATATTACAGTGCATGCAGGGCTGGGAGCACAATTGAAAAGGAAAGCTTTGCACCTATTCCTGCAGAGGAATGGTGAAGTAAGAAACAATGGGCAACTAAGTGTATGGCCTCTATCGGAGGGGAGGACAATATCGTGCAAACAGACTGAGATGAAAAAAAGATGTAGGATCAGACTGAAACCAACCCACAATCCTGAGGGACAGCATGAATCTGAATCACAGGTTATAGACCACCAACAGTTGCAACGTGGCACTAAATTCATCATCCTGTGACTCTGCCGTGCATTATGCTGGCAAAGCCATGACATTAAAGAGAAGCTGAGCAAGAGTGTCAGGTTGTGTAGCCTGCACAGTCACTCGCTGAGGGTGAAGTCACCAACGTGGACAACCATCGGTTTACACTTCTCACACCATCACATCACTATTACCAGCATCATTGGGCTTTAAAAGGTTGATTCCAGGTAGAAATAATTGCTCCACTTTGTCCTCGGGTCCATGCCACTTATTTATGGCATTTTATATCATGGTGGTGGAAAAAAACCTTAAGATAACACAGCTCAGAGAAAGAGAGAGAAAAGACTTGACCCTCATTGTTTCCATGGAAGATCTGGAAGAAGAAAACAGCAAGACGTAGTGACCCACAAACCAGTAAATAAGTCCAGTTCAGAAGGCTTTCTTCTCCAGCTGGTCCAGAATGGCCTGTATCCGGATAAAGGCAAATAAATAAATGAATATATTAATTGGACAAATACAACCCTGCTCATTAAAGTACAAAATTGGAGACCGTCTCCATCTTATCATTGGTTCAGAAAACTTACATTACTGCTACATATGTCCCTTTTGGTGTCCTGTCTTTGTGCCCCATGTGCTAGGTTCAGCAGCAGTCAAGTCCCATCTTGCTCAACTTTTCAAATTATATTAAAAGCTGCTACATACATACATACACACACACACACACACACACACACACACACACACACACACACACACACACACTAAATAAATGCTCTACAGTCACTGTTTTATTATAAACAAATATCTGTCAGGATAAATACCAAATTCGAATGTCTTTCGATAATATTTTATCCCTTCATTATTTGACCCTCTAGTATAAAAATGAACACTAATAAACATTAAAACGGATTGCTGCACACTCAATCATAAAGAAGGAGATTAAAGAAAGAGGTTTTTCTTAGTATTTAATATGTGACTCAACAGCTGTGCTTGAGCAAACACAAAATGCCTATTCCATCAGAGGTTTGGGTTAATAATCTTGCCCATGAAGAGCATTTTGTCTGTGTTGCGTTCAGTGATGACAACCATAAATGGACGATTGAACTTCAACACAGGGATTTGGAGGTAGACCTTATATCCTAAACCAACGCCTGTAGCAGCTGCAGCAGTGGCTCCGGCCTCATCGACATCCAGGGTAGCTTGGTGAACAACCTACGGCGTAATGGAGGATGAGTGAGTTGAGAGACAGATGGAATAAAGGGAAGGAGAAAATATGTGTGAAGTAAAATAGGCTCTCTGTCCTTACATCTGAGACTGACAGTTTGGGCCCATCTGAAATGACACTCAAATCTGCACGAACACCAAACATGTCTGTCATTCCCATTTCAGTCAGCACATCATTCAGTGTGACGGAAGTCTTGATGGAGAACTTTGGAATATATACGTCATGTGTCCTAAAAAAATGGGAAATAGACATCTTGTAATTGATCTGACAGGACAAAGCTGAGTTGTTTATACAGTGTTAAACCTCCCATATTAGAAACCAAAATTTAAGGAAAATATTAGATTCTCCCGACCTGGACGTCATCAATTTCAACCATTTGGTGACATAGGCTGGGCTAATGGCATTCTCCAGTGTTGACACGTCGTCAGGCAACAACAGCAGCATGGAGTAAGAGCCGTTGAAGGGCAGGTGGAGGACTGATGTGTTAATCGCCCTGTCGTAATAGGTATAAAAACGCTTCTCCATATTCATCATCTGGACTGGAACCTGAAAAATGACAGCTTAAACGTGAGGTCCCTTAATTGGAAAAGACAGCCCAAATAAAGAATGGTAGATGATGCATTATTAATGTGACTCAAAACCATTCTGAATAAATGGTGCAACTTTGAACCTGGGTGTTCTCATCCACCATGAAGATGTCCTCCTTGGTGAGTTTGGGATCAAATGGAGTCGCCCACTTTCCTGTTTGACGATGAGCAGAAATATAACACAACTTAAAGGTGTGACCTCAAAATGAGCCAACAAACTAACCACTTCTCATCTCACATAACCTTTTACCTTTGTAGTAGACGTAGCTGATGAGATACATGACCGTGTTTGGATCCAGGCTGCTGACCAGATTGTTTATCTTCCCGTTGGTCTTCTCCTCCACATACTTATTGATGGTATTGGTGCTATTTGTGGTTTGGGTGAAGTCAAGGTTGAATCCATCTGCAAAGTAGGACTGCTTCAAGGTCTCCAGGAACTCGGGCTGTGCCTTAAAGCGGTTGTCCACAAATAGAGCGGTCCCTTCACGGGTGTCTTCCTGAGATGTGTTGTTTGCCCTTGTGAGGAGCATCTGGAAGGCCTGATCTACATCTGTCTGCATCAGTAAGGAGTTGTTGAAACCCAGACCACTAAAAAGCTGACGGTGAGTCTCCCCCCGTGCTCCTACGGACAAGGCAGCCAAGGCGACAGAGACGCTAAATGGGGAGAAGAAGATATTCTTGCCTTCGGAGTCAGCATGAGCTGCTAATTTCATGTAGAGACGGTAGGCAAACCCTGTGTTTGCTGAAGTCACCAGTGACATGCTGTTGGCACTACCATCGAGTGCAGTGTCTTGAACTTTGCCATGGGTACCACCATGGTGACCATGGTGATTATAGCCTCTCCCCACGCAGATCACTGCTGATAAGATCCATATACCCACGGCTGCATGCATCATTGTGAACTAAGACAAAAGTTCAAAAAGGGCAGCATTGTTTATTTGGGTTTCACAATGTTTGCTATTGGAAGTACTCATGCACTAATTTATCTAGAAGCAACAATAAACATGATGGTTTAAAGGACCTGAAAAACAATTTTCTTTGCTCTCTTGCTATGATTGATGGGCTCCTGCATAAAAACACCATTGGTGCAGTTTTGGTTGTTTTAAATACATTTATTTTTCTCTGCTTTGAATCAGATTCTGATGAGTAGGGCTGTCGGGTTACTGTCAGTCAAATCTGATCAAACTCCACCCACACAGACCTCATGAAGCAAATCAGCAGAAGTATTGAGTGTTAAACTCAGAATAAATTATACTTTCAACATTTTTTGGGGATTGACTAAAAGTCATGTTATTGAGAAATATTTTAAGTTTATATAGGATTTCATTTTCAATTATCGACATTATAAAAAACCTCAAAAAAGAGGTGAAGAAGAATAAATCTAGTCAATTTTAAATAATTGAACCTTACAGTAGTAACTCTCGACAGATGTTAAAGGATTTTCCAATTCCGGTGTGCATAGTTGTATCTCAAACTCAAGTTATTAAACATAGTTTTAATTGTTGACAGAGTAAACTTTTATTTGATACACATACTGCTAAAACAATAAATCTAAGCTCTCTCAATTCTTTTAACCACGTACCTTCTACTGGTGGAAGCACAAACAACAAAGCATAAGCTAGACAGAGTGAGATGTCCCTTCATATAAAATTGATCAGAGCAACTGAACTTTGGCTTTGTTTATTCTTCATCCCAACCTCATATTTGTTCTGCCCCATCATTTGTTCTGTGTAATATTTACTGTCTAACCATTGCACCGTTGCAGGTCTTTCTTGATGAAGCATTTTCATGTGTTGTTGCATGTTGCATAGGGATCGATTGATATTTTGAAGTTGCTTTCAGACGTGAGCTGATTTTATCCACAGATCTAAGATGTGCATTCATGGCAAGGCATCAGTGTAAACTTTCACATAGCATAGCTGTAGTTTACGCACGTTCCCAATGTGGAATGCAACTTGTGGGATCTTAGGTTACTCATTCTGCATTTCAATCTGATTTATGATCAGTTCCTCTTTCACACTTGGATGAAATCCAAGTCTAGACTTGGGCAGACTTAGGTCTCAGTCCACTCTCTCTGTCACAACACAAGAATATTTGTAAAGTAACATACACAGCACAGAGTTACAAGGCCATGCTTCATTACTGTCAGCCAGTCTAAGGCCCAATCCTAATCTCCACCCTGACGGAATCACAGACTTTGAGGAGCACTCCCATAAAGTGCTTGAGGTTTTGAGGGCTCTCTGGCAGACATTTTGAGCCCTTTATGAACCCTTTCTTTAAGTCTGCATTACTGCACACTTTGCCAAAGGGAATTACCCACAATTCCTAGCATTGTGACGTCAAACATGGAGTTACCCGTGAAAGCATGGAGACGTAAATAAAAAAAGGTAAACAAAGAGGATGGCACATGGGCGTTCAGCTTGGCAAATTACATTTAAACAGAAACATTAAGTATCAAAGATTGAACATAAAAGCACATTAAATCAGAGGAATGCAAGCAGAGATTATATTACACAGATTTATTCATTAAACATTTAATTTTGTCATTGAAGCCTTTTAGACAAAAACAAGTAAATAGATTATTTAAAATTACCTCTCATTTCGTGAGGAAAGAGCCTGGAAAACATTCAAATCAGGGTGTAAAAAATATAAATAAAATACCCACAATCGGTTGACGTCGTCATGGTAACATGATGTTTCAGCAAAGTGCTGTCCCATTCGTATTTATACCATTCGAAGCCCTTACAGCCTCGTACACTCAACCGTTAGGTGACATCAGTAAGTCCCTGAGGGTTCAGGGTTTAAGGCCTGAGGGGGGACATTGGGATTGGGCCTGAGAGTTGTTAAAAAGAAAAAAGTGAGTTACTTACTGGTCACCAATGTAAAGCCTTGGCCACACTTCATCTGCATGGCTGATGATGGCTTTGCCAGTAAACAAGAGTCTTTCCAACTCAAACACTGCTAAGCCAGGTGAACTCAGGTCGATTTCCACTTTGCGAGAAGGAGGTTGATCATTCCAGGAAGCAGGAAGCTTGGATGTATAGGACATTGCTTTTTCTGTGGAGTTCTCTTAGGTGAGACAGCAGTTTTCTAAGAGGCAACTTCCAGTCCTTTAAAAGTAGACAGTACGAAAAGTCAAAAACAAAAAAGACCGCGGCAGTTTGTAGCCACCTAGTTTACCGAACTGTCTTCCCGGGTAAAGTTTAAAGAGATAAATCCAACAATCTGGAGGAAACACTGTACCGAACGAGGTGGGTTTAGTCTCAGGCTGCTTTGCCTCAGATGTACTCACCACAGGGTGCTCTAAGGTTTGTCAGGCCATTTGACCCTCCCATTAAATCCAGCCCATGTGCCTCAAACCATCAGGGGCTTGTGTTATGCCTTTGCATCAAAATAGCTGTCTATTTAAAGACCTGTATGCTGCCTGGTAGATGTAGGGAGTGTGGATTCATGCAGCAATTGCCACTTGACAACAAAAAAAACAAGCAATTTCTCATTCTTTAATTTTATAACAGGATTTTCTTTTTAAGAATGAATTTGCTCCTTTATCTGCCTCCACTATCCATATAGAGCTGAATATTTTCTTGGATAAATTAGCTTTCTAAACTGTATTTGTATACAATATAAAATAGTGAGAGAAAAATAAAATGTATTTGATCACAGGTTAAAAAATATACTGACCTTTAATTATTTCTCTGCTATGTTCTCACTTAATAATAATAATTGAAATACTTATCAGGCAAAGATTCCCATCTTGTGTTGGAAACATGCATTATATCTTGAACTGTACATTTATGCTCCATCTAAACAGAAAGTTAACAGCTCAGGAAAATGAACACATTGACAGGTGATTTGTTTTTCCATGCAAAGCTTGTGATCATATTTTTATTTATTTTTTCTTTCTATATAAAACCATCCCCTGAAATATGGCACTTTTTTTTTTTAATTAATGATCGGAAAAAAAGACCTGCTCTAAACATGAAAATAGATTATAGAGCAAATCTGGATTTGTATAACAAGGTTATTAGTGTGACAGAAAACAGAAACCAGATCCAAATTAAACACTTGATCCAAGTGCTGTAAACAACATTGTCATTAAGCACAAAACATTACTAAAAATGTTGAAGTACATACAGCAACTGATGGAACACTTAATTCTGAAAATACAATTCACTTGCTTGTCATGTATATATACATATATATTCCAAGCGTTCGAAAAGGGATAAAAAGAACATAATTTAACATATTTTCAAGTAATTCTTAAACTTCCTTATGTCCTATGTATCTGTCATAACAGTAGTTCCTAGAGTAAAATACATGGCATTCATATGTAGGTCTGATTCTAGATCCGCACTCAGGAAGAAATTTCATCCAAAAGATGGAATAATAGGGAAAGCAATCTTAGGTTTTCTTCTTTTTTTTTTTTAACTGATCTGCTACGCTTAAGGCCCAATTACGAGCTTTGAGATGTTTGGACTGTATTGAGTGCTCGTTTGATATTACAGTGCATGCAGGGCTGGGAGCACAATTGAAAAGGAAAGCTTTGCACCTATTCCTGCAGAGGAATGGTGAAGTAAGAAACAATGGGCAACTAAGTGTATGGCCTCTATCGGAGGGGAGGACAATATCGTGCAAACAGACTGAGATGAAAAAAAGATGTAGGATCAGACTGAAACCAACCCACAATCCTGAGGGACAGCATGAATCTGAATCACAGGTTATAGACCACCAACAGTTGCAACGTGGCACTAAATTCATCATCCTGTGACTCTGCCGTGCATTATGCTGGCAAAGCCATGACATTAAAGAGAAGCTGAGCAAGAGTGTCAGGTTGTGTAGCCTGCACAGTCACTCGCTGAGGGTGAAGTCACCAACGTGGACAACCATCGGTTTACACTTCTCACACCATCACATCACTATTACCAGCATCATTGGGCTTTAAAAGGTTGATTCCAGGTAGAAATAATTGCTCCACTTTGTCCTCGGGTCCATGCCACTTATTTATGGCATTTTATATCATGGTGGTGGAAAAAAACCTTAAGATAACACAGCTCAGAGAAAGAGAGAGAAAAGACTTGACCCTCATTGTTTCCATGGAAGATCTGGAAGAAGAAAACAGCAAGACGTAGTGACCCACAAACCAGTAAATAAGTCCAGTTCAGAAGGCTTTCTTCTCCAGCTGGTCCAGAATGGCCTGTATCCGGATAAAGGCAAATAAATAAATGAATATATTAATTGGACAAATACAACCCTGCTCATTAAAGTACAAAATTGGAGACCGTCTCCATCTTATCATTGGTTCAGAAAACTTACATTACTGCTACATATGTCCCTTTTGGTGTCCTGTCTTTGTGCCCCATGTGCTAGGTTCAGCAGCAGTCAAGTCCCATCTTGCTCAACTTTTCAAATTATATTAAAAGCTGCTACATACATACATACACACACACACACACACACACACACACACACACACACACACACACACACACACTAAATAAATGCTCTACAGTCACTGTTTTATTATAAACAAATATCTGTCAGGATAAATACCAAATTCGAATGTCTTTCGATAATATTTTATCCCTTCATTATTTGACCCTCTAGTATAAAAATGAACACTAATAAACATTAAAACGGATTGCTGCACACTCAATCATAAAGAAGGAGATTAAAGAAAGAGGTTTTTCTTAGTATTTAATATGTGACTCAACAGCTGTGCTTGAGCAAACACAAAATGCCTATTCCATCAGAGGTTTGGGTTAATAATCTTGCCCATGAAGAGCATTTTGTCTGTGTTGCGTTCAGTGATGACAACCATAAATGGACGATTGAACTTCAACACAGGGATTTGGAGGTAGACCTTATATCCTAAACCAACGCCTGTAGCAGCTGCAGCAGTGGCTCCGGCCTCATCGACATCCAGGGTAGCTTGGTGAACAACCTACGGCGTAATGGAGGATAAGTGAGTTGAGAGACAGATGGAATAAAGGGAAGGAGAAAATATGTGTGAAGTAAAATAGGCTCTCTGTCCTTACATCTGAGACTGACAGTTTGGGCCCATCTGAAATGACACTCAAATCTGCACGAACACCAAACATGTCTGTCATTCCCATTTCAGTCAGCACATCATTCAGTGTGACGGAAGTCTTGATGGAGAACTTTGGAATATATACGTCATGTGTCCTAAAAAAATGGGAAATAGACATCTTGTAATTGATCTGACAGGACAAAGCTGAGTTGTTTATACAGTGTTAAACCTCCCATATTAGAAACCAAAATTTAAGGAAAATATTAGATTCTCCCGACCTGGACGTCATCAATTTCAACCATTTGGTGACATAGGCTGGGCTAATGGCATTCTCCAGTGTTGACACGTCGTCAGGCAACAACAGCAGCATGGAGTAAGAGCCGTTGAAGGGCAGGTGGAGGACTGATGTGTTAATCGCCCTGTCGTAATAGGTATAAAAACGCTTCTCCATATTCATCATCTGGACTGGAACCTGAAAAATGACAGCTTAAACGTGAGGTCCCTTAATTGGAAAAGACAGCCCAAATAAAGAATGGTAGATGATGCATTATTAATGTGACTCAAAACCATTCTGAATAAATGGTGCAACTTTGAACCTGGGTGTTCTCATCCACCATGAAGATGTCCTCCTTGGTGAGTTTGGGATCAAATGGAGTCGCCCACTTTCCTGTTTGACGATGAGCAGAAATATAACACAACTTAAAGGTGTGACCTCAAAATGAGCCAACAAACTAACCACTTCTCATCTCACATAACCTTTTACCTTTGTAGTAGACGTAGCTGATGAGATACATGACCGTGTTTGGATCCAGGCTGCTGACCAGATTGTTTATCTTCCCGTTGGTCTTCTCCTCCACATACTTATTGATGGTATTGGTGCTATTTGTGGTTTGGGTGAAGTCAAGGTTGAATCCATCTGCAAAGTAGGACTGCTTCAAGGTCTCCAGGAACTCGGGCTGTGCCTTAAAGCGGTTGTCCACAAATAGAGCGGTCCCTTCACGGGTGTCTTCCTGAGATGTGTTGTTTGCCCTTGTGAGGAGCATCTGGAAGGCCTGATCTACATCTGTCTGCATCAGTAAGGAGTTGTTGAAACCCAGACCACTAAAAAGCTGACGGTGAGTCTCCCCCCGTGCTCCTACGGACAAGGCAGCCAAGGCGACAGAGACGCTAAATGGGGAGAAGAAGATATTCTTGCCTTCGGAGTCAGCATGAGCTGCTAATTTCATGTAGAGACGGTAGGCAAACCCTGTGTTTGCTGAAGTCACCAGTGACATGCTGTTGGCACTACCATCGAGTGCAGTGTCTTGAACTTTGCCATGGGTACCACCATGGTGACCATGGTGATTATAGCCTCTCCCCACGCAGATCACTGCTGATAAGATCCATATACCCACGGCTGCATGCATCATTGTGAACTAAGACAAAAGTTCAAAAAGGGCAGCATTGTTTATTTGGGTTTCACAATGTTTGCTATTGGAAGTACTCATGCACTAATTTATCTAGAAGCAACAATAAACATGATGGTTTAAAGGACCTGAAAAACAATTTTCTTTGCTCTCTTGCTATGATTGATGGGCTCCTGCATAAAAACACCATTGGTGCAGTTTTGGTTGTTTTAAATACATTTATTTTTCTCTGCTTTGAATCAGATTCTGATGAGTAGGGCTGTCGGGTTACTGTCAGTCAAATCTGATCAAACTCCACCCACACAGACCTCATGAAGCAAATCAGCAGAAGTATTGAGTGTTAAACTCAGAATAAATTATACTTTCAACATTTTTTGGGGATTGACTAAAAGTCATGTTATTGAGAAATATTTTAAGTTTATATAGGATTTCATTTTCAATTATCGACATTATAAAAAACCTCAAAAAAGAGGTGAAGAAGAATAAATCTAGTCAATTTTAAATAATTGAACCTTACAGTAGTAACTCTCGACAGATGTTAAAGGATTTTCCAATTCCGGTGTGCATAGTTGTATCTCAAACTCAAGTTATTAAACATAGTTTTAATTGTTGACAGAGTAAACTTTTATTTGATACACATACTGCTAAAACAATAAATCTAAGCTCTCTCAATTCTTTTAACCACGTACCTTCTACTGGTGGAAGCACAAACAACAAAGCATAAGCTAGACAGAGTGAGATGTCCCTTCATATAAAATTGATCAGAGCAACTGAACTTTGGCTTTGTTTATTCTTCATCCCAACCTCATATTTGTTCTGCCCCATCATTTGTTCTGTGTAATATTTACTGTCTAACCATTGCACCGTTGCAGGTCTTTCTTGATGAAGCATTTTCATGTGTTGTTGCATGTTGCATAGGGATCGATTGATATTTTGAAGTTGCTTTCAGACGTGAGCTGATTTTATCCACAGATCTAAGATGTGCATTCATGGCAAGGCATCAGTGTAAACTTTCACATAGCATAGCTGTAGTTTACGCACGTTCCCAATGTGGAATGCAACTTGTGGGATCTTAGGTTACTCATTCTGCATTTCAATCTGATTTATGATCAGTTCCTCTTTCACACTTGGATGAAATCCAAGTCTAGACTTGGGCAGACTTAGGTCTCAGTCCACTCTCTCTGTCACAACACAAGAATATTTGTAAAGTAACATACACAGCACAGAGTTACAAGGCCATGCTTCATTACTGTCAGCCAGTCTAAGGCCCAATCCTAATCTCCACCCTGACGGAATCACAGACTTTGAGGAGCACTCCCATAAAGTGCTTGAGGTTTTGAGGGCTCTCTGGCAGACATTTTGAGCCCTTTATGAACCCTTTCTTTAAGTCTGCATTACTGCACACTTTGCCAAAGGGAATTACCCACAATTCCTAGCATTGTGACGTCAAACATGGAGTTACCCGTGAAAGCATGGAGACGTAAATAAAAAAAGGTAAACAAAGAGGATGGCACATGGGCGTTCAGCTTGGCAAATTACATTTAAACAGAAACATTAAGTATCAAAGATTGAACATAAAAGCACATTAAATCAGAGGAATGCAAGCAGAGATTATATTACACAGATTTATTCATTAAACATTTAATTTTGTCATTGAAGCCTTTTAGACAAAAACAAGTAAATAGATTATTTAAAATTACCTCTCATTTCGTGAGGAAAGAGCCTGGAAAACATTCAAATCAGGGTGTAAAAAATATAAATAAAATACCCACAATCGGTTGACGTCGTCATGGTAACATGATGTTTCAGCAAAGTGCTGTCCCATTCGTATTTATACCATTCGAAGCCCTTACAGCCTCGTACACTCAACCGTTAGGTGACATCAGTAAGTCCCTGAGGGTTCAGGGTTTAAGGCCTGAGGGGGGACATTGGGATTGGGCCTGAGAGTTGTTAAAAAGAAAAAAGTGAGTTACTTACTGGTCACCAATGTAAAGCCTTGGCCACACTTCATCTGCATGGCTGATGATGGCTTTGCCAGTAAACAAGAGTCTTTCCAACTCAAACACTGCTAAGCCAGGTGAACTCAGGTCGATTTCCACTTTGCGAGAAGGAGGTTGATCATTCCAGGAAGCAGGAAACTTGGATGTATAGGACATTGCTTTTTCTGTGGAGTTCTCTTAGGTGAGACAGCAGTTTTCTAAGAGGCAACTTCCAGTCCTTTAAAAGTAGACAGTACGAAAAGTCAAAAACAAAAAAGACCGCGGCAGTTTGTAGCCACCTAGTTTACCGAACTGTCTTCCCGGGTAAAGTTTAAAGAGATAAATCCAACAATCTGGAGGAAACACTGTACCGAACGAGGTGGGTTTAGTCTCAGGCTGCTTTGCCTCAGATGTACTCACCACAGGGTGCTCTAAGGTTTGTCAGGCCATTTGACCCTCCCATTAAATCCAGCCCATGTGCCTCAAACCATCAGGGGCTTGTGTTATGCCTTTGCATCAAAATAGCTGTCTATTTAAAGACCTGTATGCTGCCTGGTAGATGTAGGGAGTGTGGATTCATGCAGCAATTGCCACTTGACAACAAAAAAAACAAGCAATTTCTCATTCTTTAATTTTATAACAGGATTTTCTTTTTAAGAATGAATTTGCTCCTTTATCTGCCTCCACTATCCATATAGAGCTGAATATTTTCTTGGATAAATTAGCTTTCTAAACTGTATTTGTATACAATATAAAATAGTGAGAGAAAAATAAAATGTATTTGATCACAGGTTAAAAAATATACTGACCTTTAATTATTTCTCTGCTATGTTCTCACTTAATAATAATAATTGAAATACTTATCAGGCAAAGATTCCCATCTTGTGTTGGAAACATGCATTATATCTTGAACTGTACATTTATGCTCCATCTAAACAGAAAGTTAACAGCTCAGGAAAATGAACACATTGACAGGTGATTTGTTTTTCCATGCAAAGCTTGTGATCATATTTTTATTTATTTTTTCTTTCTATATAAAACCATCCCCTGAAATATGGCACTTTTTTTTTTAATTAATGATCGGAAAAAAAGACCTGCTCTAAACATGAAAATAGATTATAGAGCAAATCTGGATTTGTATAACAAGGTTATTAGTGTGACAGAAAACAGAAACCAGATCCAAATTAAACACTTGATCCAAGTGCTGTAAACAACATTGTCATTAAGCACAAAACATTACTAAAAATGTTGAAGTACATACAGCAACTGATGGAACACTTAATTCTGAAAATACAATTCACTTGCTTGTCATGTATATATACATATATATTCCAAGCGTTCGAAAAGGGATAAAAAGAACATAATTTAACATATTTTCAAGTAATTCTTAAACTTCCTTATGTCCTATGTATCTGTCATAACAGTAGTTCCTAGAGTAAAATACATGGCATTCATATGTAGGTCTGATTCTAGATCCGCACTCAGGAAGAAATTTCATCCAAAAGATGGAATAATAGGGAAAGCAATCTTAGGTTTTCTTCTTTTTTTTTTTTAACTGATCTGCTACGCTTAAGGCCCAATTACGAGCTTTGAGATGTTTGGACTGTATTGAGTGCTCGTTTGATATTACAGTGCATGCAGGGCTGGGAGCACAATTGAAAAGGAAAGCTTTGCACCTATTCCTGCAGAGGAATGGTGAAGTAAGAAACAATGGGCAACTAAGTGTATGGCCTCTATCGGAGGGGAGGACAATATCGTGCAAACAGACTGAGATGAAAAAAAGATGTAGGATCAGACTGAAACCAACCCACAATCCTGAGGGACAGCATGAATCTGAATCACAGGTTATAGACCACCAACAGTTGCAACGTGGCACTAAATTCATCATCCTGTGACTCTGCCGTGCATTATGCTGGCAAAGCCATGACATTAAAGAGAAGCTGAGCAAGAGTGTCAGGTTGTGTAGCCTGCACAGTCACTCGCTGAGGGTGAAAGTCACCAACGTGGACAACCATCGGTTTACACTTCTCACACCATCACATCACTATTACCAGCATCATTGGGCTTTAAAAGGTTGATTCCAGGTAGAAATAATTGCTCCACTTTGTCCTCGGGTCCATGCCACTTATTTATGGCATTTTATATCATGGTGGTGGAAAAAAACCTTAAGATAACACAGCTCAGAGAAAGAGAGAGAAAAGACTTGACCCTCATTGTTTCCATGGAAGATCTGGAAGAAGAAAACAGCAAGACGTAGTGACCCACAAACCAGTAAATAAGTCCAGTTCAGAAGGCTTTCTTCTCCAGCTGGTCCAGAATGAACTGGATCCTCTGTACAGCGTCCTTTCGGGCTTGCCGGACATTCTCCTGTCCCTGAGTCTCCACAGAGTCCAGCACCAGCAGCTCTTTGGTCAGCAGTTCCTCCAGACACCGATAACTCTTGTCTGTCTTTTTGCCAACAAACTCATCAACATCCTCCTGGAGCAGTAGCATTCTGGCCATGACCTGTTGGACCTTAGCTAGGCCGCGGTTTTCGCTCAGGGGATGAGGTCCAATAGGGCCTGGAGCTGGAGCTTGAACTGGGGCCGAGGGCTCACCTTGCGAAGGATTAGGCTCACCTCTCCCGGTTTTGTTGTACATTTGGGGAGGTGAACTTATTTCAGCAGGCTTTCCATTGGGGGGATTTAGGGATGGGGTTGGCCTGGGTTTAGGTCCCACTTGTGGAGCACGTTGGTGCTGTTGCTCCTACAGCAACATAAAACAAAAGATTGTTAAGACATTTCATGATCCTCAAGCTCAATACTATTCAAACACACCATTTGTAAATTGTATTGACTCAATCAAATAATCTAT
Organism: Ophiodon elongatus; assembly: GCA_016806645.1. NCBI lineage: Eukaryota > Metazoa > Chordata > Actinopteri > Perciformes > Hexagrammidae > Ophiodon > Ophiodon elongatus. The sequence goes on from JACSYO010002128.1 coordinate 2,801,053, forward strand.
GACTGATGTGGTGAAACTTGACATTTTGGTTTTTGAGAACCAATTCTCCAAATATGGTTTCATAAAGTCACATCAGTGTATTGGTGTTCCAATAAATGTCTGAGCATTCAAAATTGAAATTCCCCAAAATAATGTTGAAAAGTTTTTTTTGTAATAAAATGTTCTTAGTTTGAGATAGGAAAAATGTTTGAGTTTTATTTCGGTCTCATTCCTGCCTCTCTTGCCATTTGCATAATTGAAGAATCATAAAAACCACATTGGAATACAGCGGATGCAGACTCGTACCTTGGGTTGGTACGGCGGAGGAGCACCACTTCCCGTCCCTGGCCATGCTGGAGGATGTGATGGACGGACAGGATTTCCATAGTGGTTTTGTGGAGGCTGCTGACCTGCCTGCCATTGCTGCTGTGGGGGGGCATACGCACCAGAGTGCGCCCAACCATCGGCCTGAGGGTTTGGGTGGAGAGGCTGGCCAGTGGGGTACGGGGAAGTTGAAGGCATTGCATGACCACCTTCACTGTAGTGCGGGTACGCCCCAGGAGGATATCCAGGACCCTGGGAGTAGAGGCAAGACAGATATATGTAGTATTTCCAAAAGTACTTCGTTTCTTTTGGGTGTGAAAGTAATTTTGGTTCAGAGAAAAACTAAATGTTTTCTATTACTTTACATTTATGTGTAAATTGCGTTCAAAAGACAAATCAATAGTGATGTTATATTTGGCAAATCCAACATTTGACCATGGTGTGTGTTTAAATGAACTCACCCCTTGACAGTGTGGACCGGGATAGTGATGATGTTGGTGTTGAGCGTGTGGCTGCCCAGACGGCCCGCTGCTCTGCTCCGCAGGACAGCCCTGGTTAGGATACGGACTTGGAGCCGGTCTCTGAGTGTCAGCACAGTAGAAAGGGTTGGATGGGTGGAAACCACTTGTGGGATATTGACTCTGCGCTGGGCTGTAGACACCGTGGCCATTTGGATAACCTACAGGCATTACCTACAGGGAGAGCACAAGAGGGTCTGACTTATCAGACATACCACTGTCTGTGTGTAAATCTATCATGGTGATGTTACGGTTCTGACAAAGCAGCTGGCTGTTGAGGACAATGTGAGGGAAAGGTGAAAGCACTTAAGAGACTTAAGGATAATGAGTAGCTTTGCTGCTTCTGTACACCCTCAGATCTAGAGGGCCGGGTTATGTCCCATCGTGAGCAGTACCTGTTGATTGTACTGAGGCTGAACCTCTGATCCCGAGGGGTAACCATTTGCATAATGTCCTGCTGAATGAGACTGGGGGTACCAGTAGTGTGAGGGGTAGCCTGGATACTGAGGAGCGTCCTGTGAACACAGCACATCACACAGAACAGTTCATTTGAGAGAAGATCTCTGTCCTCCAGTTGCAGGAGAACTATTTACATTATGAGCTGTCCTTGGTACGAGCCAACAGGAATCTGTAAACCACATGCTTTCAACGTCACCTCCTATCCCAGAAAACACAGGGACAATAATACATGCATTGCTTGATGAACCCGTTTATCTCAGAGCAGATGAACACTGCAGAGCTAGCCCCAAAACAGGACACGTTGACCATCTGAGGAAACGTATTCCTCAAACACACACGATGTGACACAACTGCAGTCCCCTCCGACGTTACTATCAGCAGTGTCGTCACGTCCAGACTAACGTGACGAAGTCGGGCGACGGCTGAACGAGTAGTAGAGCGGCAACTCTTACGTAATGCCAGCTAGCTCCGTTAGCCGTCGAGCTAACGCGGACCCGCAACGCGACCTGGGTGACAATGTTGTCTGAACGACGTCAGGTTGTTTTTAAATACATAAGCACACTCAAAGAGTGACGGACAAAAGGCGGTGGGATTGTCAAAGCCGTGTCCAACACTTACCATAGTGTTGTTCCAGTTTCCGTTAGTATTTTCCGAGTTGCTCATCGAGGGCCAGCCGGGTTTCTGCATTTGATGATGAGGCTGCTGCAGCGGCTAAGCGCGGTCCGCGGGAGCCGTCCTGTTTACTGCCATCTTGTAAAAAAAAAAGACAAACCTTTAACAGAACCGACGTTACTTATCTGAGCCGTCAGTTGGTCCACACTGTAAACAACGAAGCTGTCGTTCCCTCGGACGTGGAGATCGTCTGAGGGGAAGCAGGAAACGACGGAAAGGCACCGAGCTCGGGCAGTCGGGTCCTGTAGCTTTAATGAAGGGCACGGGTTGACGCGAGGAGCTCTCACTCCGCGGCTTTTTTACGACACTACGCACCTCGATTACATTACATTACATGGCATTTCATTTAGCTGACGCTTTTATCCAAAGCGACTTACAATAAGTACATTCAACCATGAGTACAAACTCAGAACAACAATAATCAAGAAAGTACAATATCTTAATAATATATATTATTAAGATATTGTATAATAACAATAATAATAATAATAATAACTGTATTTATATAGCACCTTTCAAAACAGAGTTTACAAAGTGACATTGACAAAGCCAAAACAAGAAGACAAGGACACAAAATGCAGGAGCAGAACGTCAATACAAACAGAGATAAAACAAAAGGCAAGAAAGAGACCATGCCATGAAGGCAATGAACACAACAACACCAACACAAACAACGAAAAGAGCAAAAGGAATAGAAAACAAACAAATAAATAAATAAATGAAACAAAATGAGAGGAACAAAATAACTGCATAAAAGGACATAAAAGGAATGCGGTACATTTGACTCATGCTGCATAAAGATGTGCGATTATGCAGGAGGTCGACTGTCTACGTGTCTAGGTCTACTTGTGTTTGGATGAAAGATTAAAACATTTAATTTGGATAAGTGTATGGCTACACACGCGAAAGTGCTGAATGGTTCCAAATCTGTCACTGTCAATTATATACGATCTTTGGTGATCCCTTGCGTCACTTGACGCTATAAGCCAATAGGAAACACGTGATTAAATATCCTATTCTTTTTTATTATAAACTATTTTAATCATAAAAAAACGATCTGTCTTTGGTTTTACATTTATTTGAATGTGTTTTATTTAAGCACTGGCACTAAAAATATAATGAATCGACATTAAACTGGGTGGCAGCGCCCGAAGGGTTAAGCAGCGACAGGAAGTTTATCCCGGGCGTGTATAAAGACGCTTCCTGTACTCCACTTGAAAGAAACATTATTTGAAACATTCATGGCTTGACGTTACATAAAGATACACGAAGCAAATAAAAAAAACAGCCCAAGATGAACTACGTACCAGGGACGGCCAGTCTCATTGACGACATCGACAGTAAGTCGGAGGACCCGCTCCTTCGTGGTTTAATCGTTTAAAGATGTGGCATCGTGTCCGATACAAGCTGGATCATGTGTGACCGTATAATGCTGTAATCAAACATTGTGTCGGTTGTATCTTGCAGAGAAGCACCTGGTGTTGCTCCGAGATGGCAGGACCTTGATCGGTTACCTCAGAAGCATTGATCAGTTTGGTATAATCTAATTTAATTATCGCACACTTGTTTTTACTCGCAACACACAAGCCAAAGCCTGTCAGCTACTTCCACAGAGGCTCAATTCAAACGTCCACACTATTCCCACTACCTGGTGTTTTTATCTAAATGTTAAGATGCTATTCTTTCTGTATTACCCTGCACTTTATTTCCTTAACCTGTTTCTTTTGTTCCCCCCCCAGCCAATTTAGTTTTTCATCAAACAGTTGAGCGCATCCATGTGGGGAAAAAATTTGGTGACATCCCTCGAGGAATATTCATTGTGAGAGGAGAGAATGTGGTGCTGCTTGGAGAGATAGTAAGTGGGGTTATCCTCGTTTTATTTGTGTGTGTTTGTAGCTGAAATGATATGAACTGTGATTCAACAACATTCAATTTGCCTAAATCAAAATTACGTCATTCACACATAACATTAAATGTATAAATGGGTGTTGGAGTGTATATTCTCATAACCTTGTGGCCAAGGCTCCAAACAAGACATTGTGGAAACAACAAGTGAACATATAGTTAATGACCCAAGCTTATTAACCCAAGCTAATGTTTATATTTTCAACTTTCCGGACGGTTAGTCACTAGGTTACAAACTAAGTAAATACGACAGCTTGGATGCTTTGATATATCTGCCCTTTTTATTTTTTAGTGTGACAGGATAAGCCTCATTAATTATAACACTTGTTTTGTAAACAAGGATGCAGAATAAGCTGTGCTGGTACATGGAGCATGGGATGGTGAGATGTGGTTTATGCAGCCTCCTACATGGCCAGTTAAAACTTTGAAAATCCATCTTCCATGTTGATGTACTGTAAAATAAACAAAACGAAAAGCGTCTTAAGGTATCGGAAACCTACAGAAAAATGTAACTCGGCCTTAGCCACTTACACGTCTTATTCAGAACATTAAAGACTGAAACATCTCTAATATTCGATTTTAGTCGTCATCGTGCATCTCTAATGTGTGAATTTGTGCAGTGACGCGTTAAACGCATTGCAGTGACAGTATAGGACCCTCTAGGTCTGTACACAGCTCAAACATGACTCAGGAACCCTGGTTCCGTGTCTCCCTCCTTCAATATGTGTCATACTTTCAGTCACAACTCTGTGTTTTGACAGCAGCACAGCCTCTACAGCTGCAGACGATGTACAGCATGAAGGGAGTATAGCAGTTCATGTAATCAACAAGCAATAGAGGCAGAGAAGTTATGGGCATCACAGTGCACGATTTTGTAATACCATTTTTATTTTACAGACACAAGGCATCAGTACACTATTGTCAGGCTCTGTGCAGCACATATTTTGCGGGAGGAGAGGTTTGCGGTAGCCAGATAATTACACAGATTTGCTATTTCAGTTTCATTTTGTTATTAATTTATCCCTCATTATTAATTAATTAATGTTTTAATTGCTAGGAAAAATGGATTTGTGAGTGCAGACTGAGTCTGCATGCAGGCTGGGTTTGTGGTTGAATACTGATGCATTTTAAGTTATAGTGTATTTTTATATGTAGGCCTATCTGGTGAGATATTGGATGATTACATTTGTCTAACAGTGGCAACTCCAAATCAGCAGGAACATATTTACATACTGAATGTTAACGGTTCCTGTGCTAAGCTTTAATCTGAAGTTGTTATGGGAGGAAAGCGTGAACAGTTTGCTGATGTACATAATGTGTGACGAGTCTGGTGACCGATGAAATGCTGTCCGTGTCTCTGTAGGATATGGATAAGCCCTGCGACACAGTCCTGCAGCAGGTGTCCATTGAAGAGATTCTGGAGGAGCAACGGTTGCAGCAGCAAGCCAAACAGGAAACGGACAAAGTCAAAATGCAGGCCCTGAAGGACCGAGGCCTTTCCATCCCCAAAGCTGATAACTTGGATGAATACTAACCCTGATTCCATGACCCTCTTTCTCAGTTTGTATCAGACTGATAAGTTTTACGTTGAGTTGGATTTTTTTTAAAAAAAACAAGGCTGCATCATGCTGGGCCTGTATACTCTAGTGTACTGTATGAATTTCATTTGAATTATTTGGAGAAAAAATGTGATGCTGCTCTCATTTGTGCAGATCCTTACAGCAAAATGAAAGAATCATAAGCTTATGTAAGATCACTGTCTGCAATTTAGCAATTATTTTACAGCAGCACTTTCTATTTTGTCACTGATATGTCGAGCCTTTTTATTTGGAGATATGTGGGCCTGCTATTGACAAAAACGACATGCTATGCTCCAATAAAGAGTTTAGTTTTTCATTATGGAAGGTGAGCTTGGAAAATTGTGGTTCCTGTCATCTGACCATGTTGCCCATATTGTTTTGTTGAATTTAATGCATTAGTAAGGCATTAAGGGCTAAAATACATTCGGGGAGCATTGCAGCCGGTGGTCCTGTGTGATGGCGCCACAATGCCGACGTGCAGACCACGTCGCACGCTGCAATGTGACATCCATACAGTCCACGAATCAAACGTGAGACCCGTGCATTTGTTATGCCTCGGGGGGGAAAGGACATCATTAATTTGAGTAATTCAATGTAGACCGGCGTCATTTCAGTGCACCAGACTACCGCCGATGCTCTGCTTCTAAAGATAAGAGCGCGTCCGGGGAAGTCGCTCTTCTCTGCCGCCATCAGTCAATAACGAGCCTGTTAATCGTCTGGAAGGATACAGTGAGTTAATTTGAAACAGCCGCTCGTCTTTCACTCGGATTGCTTCTGCAGGCCCTTTTAGTGGCTGAAGCTGTCGGCAAGTCGGCGCTACTGGGTGTTATGAACTCTATAACTGAGTTATCATGGCACCACGTGATAGCCTTCCGCCGAGATTCAATGTATGCGCTAGTCTTTTTTTTATTTTTATTTTTTTTCACAGGGACCACTGTACAGCAGCCTGCATGCACAAAAAATAAAACGTTTCCAGAAAAATGTCAAGCTGTGTGCAGTTAAAAGTATGAATACCGGTCAACCTTCAAAGTAAGATACCTTGCGATTAGAGGAGGCGTTACAGGGGCATACTTTAATCTGGAGGGCAAATATTGAACAGTGTAAACATGCGAGGGACGCAAGGTGTCTTTATTGCCCTGCCACTGACTAGTCTTTAGGACTTAAATAAGGATTAAGAATTGTCCAAACTACTGAGCAAACAACGCTCAATGTTCAAGATGTTTTATTCATTACATGAGAATTTCTCACCCATTTCCGTTTTTACTGAGTAATAATCTACAGTCTAAACCCATAGGTTGCATCCTGTAGGCCTACATATACTGCTTTTAGGTGCCGTGGAGATGATAGAAGATGTGAGCCTACCAACTCAAATATAAAATTGTCATACAATATATGCTATAACACTATCATTGCAGGTTATGTAAAGACACTTCTGGAATCCTAGAGTTTGGATCCTACTCTCCCAAGTGCTACCAACAAGACAAGAAGACACACGAACTTACTGACTTGAATATGGCCCGGACAAACAAGTGTTGTTGAAATAGAAACTTGCAGCTGTACCAACCAATTGAGTCATGGCTCATGGCATCATCTGTTAATCTCAGCAGTGTGCAGGGACACTTCACAAGTGACAGGATAGCATTCTTTGACAGAGGCCCCAAAACAACAGGGGACATTGCTGTCGAATGCAATGTCTCCATCATAATAGTAAATTATGTAGAAACTCTACCACCAGAGGGCGACCTTATTCCCACTCAATATTCACTACAACAATAATTAGCCAATTTGACTCCCATTTGTATTAGTACAATAGACACAACGTGCAGTTGAAACCAAGATGAAGAGGAAGAGCATTTGTGTGGCTTTACCACAAGGATTTCACAGGCACGCAGCTTTGTCCAGTTATATAAATGTGTGACAAAGAACTTCCGCACTTCTCAATTCTCTGGCTGGTTAGACCTCTATTCAGGTTGGTGCTTCCCCCCTCTTCGTTCTGCAGCCTTCAATTTGTTGTTCTGGCTATAATGCAACACGGGGCATTCCAAGAAAAGAAAGAAAATACCTCCTATACGCTTTTATTTTTCTGACAATTTTGCTTTACTTTGGGTGGAGTTGTGTCTCTCTCTGGCTTGACGCAGCTGTTCCAGAGAAGCCCAACCCATTTTGATTACGCACCAACAGGGGAGGGGGGCGCGCTTGACGTCCTCTCTGAAGCGCTCAACCAACCCCCTGCTGTTGTAATGTAAAGCTAGCGGTGTCCTGGTGTACCGCTGTTAAGGACCCGGTTCGCATACATTGGTGCCTCCAACTTGAGTATTCTCTGCATCGGAGAGATTCCGCAGCGAAATTACGCATGGAATGGTTTTGGGGGGATTGGAGTAGAAATGCAGCGCCGCACTTCCAGCCCACAACAAGAACCATGCCCAGCTTACATTGCAAGCAAATCTATGACATCCTGTTTTATCCATTACGACTTTGATATGAGTGAAATTTGCTCGGATACCGACGAGGAGTGAAGAAAATACACACAGCATACAAGCTGAAGGACGTTTTTTTTTTTGCTGCAGAAGCTTTGAACCGAAACACCTCTGCATTTAGGATTTTTTTTTTTGATGGAGCTGGAGAACATAGTAGCCAACACTGTACTGCTAAAAGCGAGAGAGGGTAAGTTGGCACATAAAATAGCTGCAATTAGTAAGTAGGCCTGGCTGTGTGACAGTTTGCGCTCAGCATGCAGAAAAAGGTGGGAATAATCGGAATGACGGCAGTAGGTAGCCTGTCTGCGGACTGTAGGGCTCAGTACAGCTGCAGGTAAATCCTACAGATGCCACAGAAAATTCTTCTGACGCAATAAGACACATCTCATTTAAAATAAATCGTCTGGTGATCAATTCTAACCTAAAATTAATCTCTTGGGTCATTATTTATCCCCATTGGTTTTGACAGATTCTATACGTTTTCTCACATATGCAAGGGGAGGGGGGAATCAGCCTCCCACATCCGCTTTCTCTGTCTGCAAATGAATGCGCCCTTTCGCAACATTATACATGCTGAGGCACAGAGTGAAACAGGGAATAACTCTTTGCACAGAGAGAATAAATGAGTGTAGGCTGGCTGGCATTTGAACGGTGATTTGATGATGTGTCTGGTGTTGAAATCGATGTATGAGGCCTGCACAGAGAGACTGGTTATCAGAAACGGTCCACATGTCTGAGAAGGCCAGATAGTCTGACTATAGTCTGGAATGTAAAGGTATATTGTATTATTAACAGCTCTTTTCTAGGAAGATAGTCTCGTGCAGAGGGCAGGACACAGGCCTGCAGGTAAACATCATGCAGTCTGACGACATGATTGTTTCCCTTTAAGTCTTCTGGGGGTCCCTAAACCTGTTTTAGGAACTAGTGAGTTAAAGAAAAAAAAATCCACCAGGATTTAACTTCCATAAGTAAGTTTAAGTATGCGTGTCATACTTATGTCTTTTCAGAATATATTATGAAACCTTTTGCTGGAAATACTTCTAAATTCTTCTAAATAGGCCTAACTCAGTTTTGTGGCACACGCTCACAAGAGCACCCACAAGTTTGGTTTCAGGCAGCACGTGGTTCCATGGAGCAACAGTCTCTGTGCTGTTGCGGGGTGACGCAGGAGAAGACTGTGCACCTCTGGCAGCTCCTTCTATTTATCTCGCATGATGACATACCGAGGAGAAAGAGGGGGCTGGTCTGCAGAGAGGGCAGAGAGAGAGTCATGGGAATTAACGAAGTGATGAAGTGTAACAGGAAGCTGACATGCTGTCAAAACCCTTAACGGAGGACGCGTTCACCTGCGGGTCGATCTGGACATTTTGTTTTATGGGGGAAGAGCACAACTGGGCTTGTGAATTAAGCCTCATGAATTAATAAGAGCAGTTAATGACCCATGACAGATCTTGCTTGTCCCCGCTG